>JAVQJG010239178.1:0-19355 GCA_036024015.1 Craterocephalus amniculus | reverse complement strand
TTATTTTATTTTATTTTATTTTATTTTATTTTATTTTATTTTATTTTATTTTATTTTAGTTTAGTTTACTTTAGTTTAGTTTGGTATTATTGACAATAATTTATTGTTACTGACCGGCGAACTTGCACCGGAAGTATTCCCTTTCCCGGAAGTTTATCTTTAGAGCGACCATAAGCGAGGAAGCTATGGCGGTGGACACTTCAACGGAGCTTCTTTTTCTAGATACGTTTAAGCACCAGAGTGCAGAGGTAAAGCTTCTGAAGCCTCGACACACTCATACATATTTTTCTCCAAACTTTCATGCTTTCAGGAGTTCTGTCTAGAATATTCAGTAGTTTTGGAGAATGACGCTCAACTTTCATGCTAACGATGTTAACCTGGCTAAAATGAGCACGTTGCAATTTCCTGCTCGAATATATGACATTTTTGTAATATTTTAGCAATAATGTTTTCGGGCACACACTTTGAATGTTGTTTAATATAATGCAGCTTATATTTTTCTGCAGTCGCTTCCTTTTGCATTGTTTTATGGGTTGTTTTCTAGTTAGCATGGTGGCTAACGCTAACTCATAAAGATGGAAGATGGCTCTGATTACATCTGAATGAGTGCAAAAGTTGCGATAAAGTCATGTGATGCTAGCTGTGATAATTGTGTAAGAGATATTGTATTTAATTGTAATCCTCTGCACTTTAGTTAACCAACGTGGATGTAGTGCGGTTTCCTTGTGGTGCCCTGATCACAGAGGTGAGGGTCATCCCTCCAGGTATTAAAGCACACAGCAACTTACCTGACAGCAGAGCATTTGGGTAAGAGCGCATACAAACACCAAAAATGCACACTCTGGGTTAACATTTTTAATCAATGTGGTCTAACAAAACACACTTGCACAGAAACAGTGTTATGAAGTTGTGAACCTTATTTGATGGCTACAGTTTAAAGTGGTATTCTTTAAACGCAATCTTAATTTATTTAAGAATATTAATTTATATTCTGCCGATAAGATAGGATGTACAATGCAGGTCTCATAAGTTGTTCTGTATGTCATATTTGTGTAAGTAGGCTAAACAAACAGGAAAACAAAACAAAACAGAAAAAACAAACCAAGCCAGCATGCCACCGTAAAGTTAAACGTTGCTGGATGCTGATGGAGATGTGGATGTCATAACTGTCCACAACCTTTTCAGCAAAGAAAACACTACTGCCTCTTTATTGAAGGCAGTAGGTATTATTAGATGTGGGAGTGAACCAGTTTTATGATAAACAGTTATCAGTTTTGACATATTATAAATTAGAGATGCACCGATCCAAGGTCTGTGTTCATTCATGCAATTGACTTTATTATAACACTACTATAACGTCAGTGAGCATAAGCTGCTTCAAAATCTAAAGACAATTTGGCTTGTTTTCTTTCTCTTTATGCAGGTAATTCTTAGTGTTGCTACTGGTGATATATTGCCTCTGGAGGTGTTTGCTCACCAAAGATACCTGATATATAATTGTAGGACATACCTGCAGGAAATGGTGATGCCTGTGTGAATGAAGAAGTGAATGAATTTGACACCTGGGCGGCATTGTTGAACAGGTCTTGATTTCCACTGTGCTGTTTTATGAGAGTGATGTAATTCACCTGAATGGAGTGCTTGTGTATTGCTGCATAGAGATGGACAGTAAGGGGGAGTAGAGACTTAATGATTCGAGAGGGGAACTTGGGACTGGAAGACCTCGGTTCAAGCCCCGGGACTAGAATCCGTGGTGAGGTCCTGCGGGCTGGTCCCATGAGCAAGGCCCTTAACCCAGTAACTGCTCCCCAGGTCCCAAATTATTGTTATCATTGAATTTCATTATCAAAATGTGGATTTTATTTTATCATGACATTTTCAGATTTACTTGAAAATATGATCTTGAATGATGCCCCTTCTGGCTGACAGTTTTTCCTTAAATTCTTGCTCTTCGCTGTTTATTGTGCGAACCAGCTGTCCTCAAAACTCCCAGGTAATCTTGCCAGAAATGATGAAGCAATTTCTGAAAAGGGCGGCCGTAGCTCAGGTGGACAGAGCAGTTGTCTGCTCTATCTGTCGGTGATGCAATTCCCCAGACTGCTTGTCGATGTGTCTTTGGGCAAGACGGGTGTGAATGCTTAGAAAGCACCAAGTAAGTACCAATGTAGGTGCTATATGAATGTGTGCGTGAAAGAAAATAGTGACAAAGTGCTTTGAGTGGTCAGTTGACTAGAAAAGTGACATACAAGTACAGTCCATTTACTATTCCGAACTGGGAACTCCGAGATACCAGATTTAAAGATGGCTGCACACTGTACCACTTGTAATGGTAATTTTATTGAAATTCTTTATTTTTGGACTAGACATTCTATCTATTAAGTTTCTGATATAAACATCGGTGTGTTGTCATCAATAATCACGTTGTTAGACAGGCTTGTTTGTGATTTGCTGCAACTGGAATGCCAACAAACTGATAGTGGCGCCACTCACTCTCACCCATTCGGAATTACAAGACAACTGGAACGAACCAATAACTTGGTGTTTGTAACTTAATTTACACTAGAAGTCAGTTAACTAGAAAATGAATCAGAAAAAAGTTAGAATATAGTCATCATGACAAATTTCAGACGATTGTACATGTGAACCAAATAAACTGGTTATTACATCCATATTCTTATATTTTACAATTTTAAGGCTGATGTTGAACTGATTCCTGTTAAGTCCTGATTGTCCTGATTGTGTCATTACGATGTTTCCAGGGAAACTTCTCCTCATGCCTTCCAGTTGGAGTTGTTCTTCAAAAATCTCACCAAACCCAACAGTCCCACCTTCCACAGACTGGGCAGGTCAGAATCATTTTCCACTCTTCCAGCTCTTATTTTGTTATTTTAAACCTTTTGACCTCTTTTTATTCCCATATTTCCTGTTTAGTTTTCAAAAGTGCTTATGATACAGAGGTCTGCCTTGCCTGTAGAACTGGTCACAGCAGTATCTGAGACCTGTTCTCATAGGCTTGTTTTGCACCCACCCTAACTCAGGCGTCTTTGTTCCTGTGCTGGCTAACTGGTCTCTCCAGAAACCCAACCCCACCCACGCTATAGTTGAAAGTGAGACAAAAATGTATAGCTCTCATTGAAGTGGAAGAAAAGTGGAATGCTTGAGTCAAACATTTGTATTCTAACCTCATAATACCAGAGGTGTGTGCGCAGTAGAACCAGACCATAAACTTGTGTTTAAAGTTTCCTTTTGTGTTAAGCTTATTAAAGTCTGCCTGTGACACACCCGAGTTGTTATCTGTGCTGGGAACAACGAGAGGAGATTTTTATCTAGCTTATGTGACTTTCTTTTTAAGACAGTCACCAACTGTTCCAAATGGATGTGACTATAATGTGTTAGGATACTCTGTATTTATCCCTTTTCAGAGTTAACACCAGCCAAACTGTTAATTAAAAAAACACTAAAGTTGAAAAATATTTCAGCAATGATTTATAATTCCAATTCTTGTATTAATCTAGCCTGTCTCCATTTTTGCCCTCAGTTTGGAATATGATGAGAACAAATCCATTGTGTTCAGGCCCAATGGAAAGGTAGCGTTTCTAATAAACACCATGATTTTTTCCTTGTTTGGTTTTTTGGTTTTGCTGAGATGTGAGTAATTGAATGGGGATGTACACACAGATAAACACTGATGGCCTGGTGCTGCGAGGCTGGTACACAAGTCTAACTTTGGCAGTTTATGGCAGCGCAGAGCGCGCTCATGGCCATGATCAAGAGTCACCTCCTCCTCCACCACCCCCACCACCCCAACAACAGAGCGGGCTCAAAAGGATTGCTAAACAAGGTGGGCACCATTAAACTGATCAGCATGCTCAACCTCACACCTGCCCCCTGAGAGCGAACTATCAAATTAGCCAACTTATTTTTCCCCAAGATTTTCTTTTTGAATGTTTAATGTACTGCTGTCATTGTCTTTTTAAGAATGGGAAAAGGATGACCAGTACAATGGCAGCCCACCCAGACCAGCTCCCAGAGGGCCTCGAACTCCACCTGGACCTCCACCCCCAGATGACGATGAGGAGGAGCAGGTCCCAGTATCAGGTCAGAGCCGAACATCTGTTCTGTGCTGTTCCATTATGTAAACTGCTTTCAACAACAACACATTAAATGTTAATGCTCTAATCCAGTATCTTGTAAGAAACAACTTTTTCTTTTCATTTCATTTCTACTTCATGTATTTCATTATTAAAGACATTACTCTCAGATTTTAGGTCATTTTCCCTGATAATGACTTGCTTTTTGTTTTCAAGAAAATAAGTATTATAATCTTGTACAGTTTCTGCTGTCAATTACACAGTTGATTTTATTCTAGTATGTCCAAATCTCCAAATTTTTCTACCTGAATCTCATTTCAAAAACCTTTACACAATCTGTCAGTGTTTCCTCTAATTTATTTTGTCTCAGCTCCTCTTAAGACAGATCTCTTTATTTAATTATCCTTCATTGTCGACATGATGCCAAAAAAGTAACAGTTTAGGGTAAAGAAATCTTGTTAGGTACCCATTTGTGGGATTGAAATTTCCCTTTGAAGGGAACATGTTTTGTTTATTGCAAATCTATTAAGACAGTTAAACTTTTCTAGGAACATATTCATTTCAGTAACAGGAAATATTAGGAATTGAGTTCATTTTTTACTGGAACAAAGACCGAAAAGTTTTTTTTTTCATTATTATTATTATTATTATTATTTTGACGAGATAAAGAAGAAATGTTTTTCCAACTCCAGTGTCAGCTGTGTTCAGTAAAGAAGAAAATTATTTATGTCTATTTATGTCAAGCAATTAGCTTCAAAGAGTGCAGTTTTGCATAAAATAATCTGGTGTTCAAGAGAGTTACATGTATTTATGAATCATTTATTATGTATCAATACATTTTCTCATTATTGAGAGAATTTTAATTAAAGATTAAGAGTTTGGCTGTTCTTAGTGGCGTTAATTAGATGTGATGTCAGCATTTTCTAAGACATCTGACTGTCATACTCTCATAGAGCTAGAATATTTAGATAATCTTTTAAAAATGCATAACCCTGAACTGTTTTGTATCAGAAATCTTTTTTGTACCGATAGTTAAGATATTTCCATGGAACTCATTTGTTCCAGTGGGCGTGATCAAAGATGAGGCGGGCGAGGGCCGTGACGACTACCTGGAAGCCGTGTCGCCGGAAAGGTCGCTGCCTGCTGATGAGAACTACTCGGATGCTGAGCAAGAGGAAGAAGGTGAGGAGGAGGAAGAGGAGGAACAAGAGGAGGAAGAAGATGCAAGGACTGAGGGGAGCGCACAGGAAGAGGATGAAGAAGAAGAGGAAGAAGAAGATGAGGGTGAGGACGAGGAAGAGGAGATGGAGGAAGGTAGGGGTGTTCTAATGCGAGAGTAGGGTAGTCGGCAATCCCAAATGGACCCTCAGCCTAGAACCCCTCAGTTCTGCAAACTCTGCTCCGAAAGGAGGTTGTCAGATGTGACGGGCGGAGGTGGAGGCGGGGTTTTACAGGAGCAGGGTCCATTTGGGACTGAATAACAGCTTGAGTGTTTGCTATGGCATGCTGCGCCCATCTGCAACCTCTGGATGCTGCTGCAGGCGGGCCTCTGAAGGCTCTTGATTAACCTTCATGTGCTGTCATGTGGAGGGCTACTTGACGTTTCCTCACAGCCATGGCTGAACGCGTGCTGTAATCACATCATGCATGCCAAACTAACCCTGCATGCTGGGAGCAATGTTGTTGTGGGAGAGTAGGTTTGTGAGTGTATGAATCTGTGTATTAAAAAGGAACTATGTAGTTGCTGCTGGCCTCCCCATTCTCACTCATCCCCCCACAAACACACATTTATCAAATAATGTTTAAATCGCTTTTATTATTTAGTTAAAACTTAAATTTTTTGCCCTGCTAGGTGACGACGGGTATGAGCAGATTTCCAGTGACGAAGATGACCTTGATAACGGTAGCTTCAAGCTGCCCACCTTCGACATGGAGTACACTCCTGAAGATCTTGCATCCGTCCCGCCTGTCCAGTATGATCCATACGAACGAGAACTCAGACCCCTGGTCTACTTCACCCCTCCGTACAAGACCCGCTTTGATACCCAGTTTGAGAAGGCCAGTATGGAGGAGCCCAGGGATGCTGGTGGAACTGAAGGACCAGCTGGTGGAGAGGAGGCCGAAGCTGTCGCTCACTTAAAAGAGCTGCTAGCTGGTATTGGTAAAGACAGAGATACCCGCTGGGTCACTGCTCTGGAAGAGGCGCCCGGATTACTCAGCAAAGGTTTGGTCTATTTGATCAAACATGGACAGGGAGAGATGGAGGACCCTGTTAGAGTCTTAGTTCAGTGGGCTCTCCAAGCTCTGAATATGGAAACTGCTCTGATGCAGCCCATTGCACTGAACCTCAGACAATTAAAAGCTGGTGCGAAGCTGGCGTCATATCTGGCAGAGAGTCCTCAGGGGCTCAAAGTGTTGCTGGAGGAAGGGGCCCTGACGGTGTTGCTGGAGTTGCTCCAGGCCGACCACGTCTCCTCCACACTGAAGCTGAGCATCCTGAGAGCTTTGGATGGTCTTATCAGCGCTCCTGCTGGGGTCGAGGCTTTCCTGCATGCAGGAGATTCAGAAAAGAGTGGCTATCAGGTTAGCAAAACAGAGTAAACTGTGATGGAAGTAAAAATCCACTGAATAATGCAAATGTTACAAAACTACTAATTTACATACTGAAAGATTATTGTTATTAAGATCAGTGCTGGTCATTTATTTTTCATATTTACAGAAGCACACACTTATTCAAGAATGAGATGTTTTTTTGTTTTCATGCTGACACAAAGCCTAATGTTGTTCACAGCGTTTAGTCCAGATGTTCCTACGTGAAGAAACAGTCCGGGTCATAACAGCTGGAAACGCCATATTACAAAAAAGCCACATGTATGAGGTGCTTGTTGATCTACAGCATGCAGCGACGACCTGGAGTGAACCGCAGCAGGTGTCAGCGCCTACTCAAACATACACATTCACCAAAACCTTTTTTTTTCCCATGAATAATTACTGACTCTTCTTTTCAGGAGGAAATGGAGGACGCTGACAGCCCTATGGAAGAGGAACCATCGCTGAGCTCCTCCCCTGTCAGTGAGGCTGAGCTCGATAGGCTGGCCGGAGTTTTGGAAGAGCTTCATCACCTGCTAGAAACTGCCCCTCACTGCATGGTGCAGCCCCCTGGGAAAGCCTTCCCCACCTCTTCCAGAATAACAGGACCACCGGAGAGGGACAACCCTTACCCAATGCTGTATAGGTACGCATTCAGGCGTCGGCTGTCTCAGACCTCATCAGTTAATAATTAATAGTTAATCAGATTTTTTCTCTAATCTCCTCTCAGGTACATGCATGCGTCCCATTTCCTGGAGAGCACAACGGTGGTTTTGTCAGCAGCTGCTGCAGCCGGTCATCTCGGTGTCATCCAGGCTGTAAAAGAGCTTTTACGCTTCCTGTCGCTCACCCAGCCGGGCCTTCTCTTCCTCCTCGCCCAGCCCACGCCGACCAACCTCGTGCTACGTCTCCTGGCGTCGGTGGCAGAATCTGAGGGCGAGGAGGGCCCATCAGCGGGGGGAGAAGGGTGCCTCTCCGGGCCGGGGGTCGGGGAAGAAGGCTTTTGCATGTGGCTAATGCAGGCGCTACATGCTCTCCAGGGTGTGTCAGAACTCATGAGCCATGTGGCGACAGGAGGAGAGGGCGGCGCGGGGCTGGAAGAGGGCGACAGCCCGGATGTTCTGAGCATGCTGCATGCGCTTTACCTCATGACCTTCACACAGACCGGTCGTAGCGCCGTAGCTCATGTTTTCAGCATGGAGAACAACCTGTCCTGCCTGGTCACTCTGCTCCAGCACCACAGCAAAGATGGACAAGGGTACTCTTCTCTTTCATGTATTTTGCTAGTTTCGCTTTTTGTGCTTCTGTTTCAGTTACATTTTACTTGTATTTCTTCTTTTTAATCTCTTTCAGTGAGGCGAAGGCCCGTAAAGCAGTGACGTATAACTACGCCTGTATGCTGGTTTTAACAGTGGTTCAAACCTCTAATGAGCTGCGGATGATGGAGCAACATGCTGCTCCGCTGCTCACCGTAGCCAAGGCAGATGACACCAATGCCAAACTGCAAGGTAAATACTAACAGTGTCACATTCCCGTGTCGTGTTGTGAAAGCAGGGTTTAAATGTTTGCGTGTGTGTGTTTATTTGCCTTTTTGTTCTTCAGAGCTCAGTAAATGGTTGGAGCCTCTGGAGAAACTCCGTTTTGAGATGGGCAGCATTCCTACACTCATCGACTACATCAAGCAGGTACAGATATTTCACTCGATGGACATGGTGCTGCAAGAGCGTGTTATTTTTGCTTCAAGTTGTCGTTACTTTATATTCTAATCTCCCAAATGTGGAAGCAATTAAACGGTGTTTAAAGACTTGTAAGTTTTAATGGAGTTTATTGAAATGATTTTGACTTACCTTACTCTAAGCATGAAGCCATTTAGACTTGACCCTGTATTATTGTTGATAAATCACAAGAAAATCATTTAACAGGAAAGGTAATGCTTTTGAGGTTACAGATTTAGCAATTTATTTTATCACCTTTTTCATCTTTGCTGTCAAAATTAAACAATCAATGCAGAGATAAATCTAAATTTTGCTTTATTTTTTAACATATTAACGAATAAACCCACATGAATCCTCCCTTATTTATGAAGACTGAATGTTATCAAGCCTTGTATTTGCAGGATGACCAATCTGATATCATACAATTAATCATTGTTGTTGCAGGAAGGGGCAGTCGCTAGAGCCAATGTCTTATCTGTGGGGGGTTATGGCCCAAAAAGTTTGGGAACCCCTGGTCTAATGGAACAATTCCAAACTCTTTCAAGTTGTGATTTTGAGACTTAGCATTTTTGTCATGATTCAATACACAATTCTCCACAATAACAAAGAAAAAAAAACAAGTCTCCAGGGATTTTACTACTAATTAAAGCCTGAAATGTTTTATTGAAACAGTTGCATTTGCATTTTGCTGTTGTTTTTTCTCGCATTTGTTGTTGGTTTTGGTGTTGTTAAAATGTAAAATTCCAACTTGAGCTTCCTGAAAAAGTGGTTTTCACCTGGGATTTCTGTGTGACAACATCCCCTCAGTGTGATGCTGCCACCACCATGTCGGACTGAATGGCTGGTGAAAATAAATGATTCTCAGTTCCTGACTTCTTCATTTTCAGCCTTCAGTCCAGTTAATTATAATGATCTAGGATGAATGTTGTGTTGGCTTCTTTGCTTTTAGGCCTTTAAAATGCTACAGAAATGTTCTTGTGCTTTTTCTGCCTCCTCCTACTGTATGACTTGACACAATCCCGTCACTCAGGTTTGCTGGCTGTCCCTTCATCCTTCTCATAGCATCATTTGTCAGATCATTGTGCTTTTCTAATGTGTGATAGATAAAAATACTGAAAGTTCAATTCCACTCAAGTTGTGGAGACACCAGGACCATCAGTGAAATGGATTCATCACATTCACTAGTGAGCAACAAAATAAAGAATTTAAATACATATACATAAAAGGGACATTTAAATGTGATCTTTACTAAATAAACTATTGATTATATTAGCACTTCAAAAACCTGTTCTTGCTTTGTCCCTTTGGAGAATTGTGTCCTGACTCAGAGGAAAAGTAGGTGAATTTCTAAAGTTTTGTCTAAATTCTAATAACCAAACCTTTTCTTTTCACGTCAGAATGTGGAAAATGTGTTGAATGCAGAAGGAAGCGGGATGGTTACTGCTCTGAGGGTTCTCGTTCACATCGCCTGCCCACCTCCTGCTGTCGAGGGTAACAACAAACTTAATTTTTTTGCATTGATTTATGTGACAAAACCAAAATAATCAGTAATATGTGTGAAACTTTGCTTGTTATTTTTGTTATCATGTCTTTTAAAGTTAATGCACATAATTATATTAATATGATTCCTCATCCTTCCTGCAGGTCAGCAGAGGGATCTGAAGTGGAGTCTTGCAGGTGTCCAGCTTTTCTCCGGGGAAGGTCTGGATATGTGTATGGGTGTCCTGCAGAAGCTGTGCAGTGTGTTGCTGCAGCCATGGCGTGTGCACGGACACATGGGCCCCACGCCGCAGCGCTGCATGATCCTCAGCATCTGCATCAGCACGCTCCGGCTGCTACGCACCATGCTGACAGAGCTGCTCTGTGGGGGGGCTTTCCAGTTCAAGGACACTCGTGTTGCCAATGTGTTGGTGACCCTCCACATGACTGTGTGCTCCATCCCTGCGTCAGGACGTCTAGATGGAGAGGAGACCAGAGTGCAGGCGCTCATAGTCGATGTGCTGCTCACCTTTACACAGGGCGTCAGTGAAGAGGTGCGTGGATTAGTCTGTATGTTTAAAGGGACTCTATGCAGTTGCTTAATTTTGAACTAGCGACTCCCATCTATGGGTTTGTTTGTTTGTCTATTTATTTGGATCCTCACTAGCTGCAGCAAAGCTGCACCTATTCTTCCTGAGGTCTGACACATAATAGATGTAACATTACAATAGAAACCAAAGAAACGTAGGAGAAAAACCATAGGACACATAATGTATATACATACACACACATATACTTTATCTATATAAATATCCACATGCACATGTCCATATATATATCTACATATATGTATATAATACATTATAATAAAATAGAAAAGGATCAAAATAAACAATGAAATAAAGTAGTTACTCAACATTTAACCATAAATCACACAGTCCATATACTTACACTGAATAACTAGTTTGACACAATCAAAACATGTAATCTTACACTGTAAGTTAAACAAAACTATATAATTTAGTTTGACATTGTATATAATTATTACATATGACTACATATTTATAGATTATTATACAATTATATTTTAAATATTATCACACCATTGTAGATTTTAATAGAATTTATAACTAGCATTGGCACAATCAGAACATGTATTATGTAACCTTAAGTGAAGCAACAATAAATAATCCAATTAGACATAGTACAAGATTATTACAAATAATTACCTATCTATGAATTATACAATTATATATAACATAACAGCGGCACTGCAGCCTCCATGGTAAGCTCCTACATGACATAAGACGAAAAGTAAAGAATGTGTGATAGAAAAGGGTTAATTAAGTCCTATAAATGTAGGCCTAATTCTAGTAATAAATAACTGATAACATGACCAGGAAAGCCGCATTTTTTTACAAGGCCAAGCTGGGTTAGCGCAGCATTCACTGGAGAACAGCACTTTCAATAGCTTACATCATGTCGTCATCACACTCCAGTAAATTATTCTGCGGTCAATAAAGCCAAACCATTGCAACATTTACTTTGTTCATTTACATTTACTTTTATCCAGAAAATCCATCTTGATTATGCTTGTAATTGTTTGCTAACTACCTTCAGCAACAGCATGAGCTAATTAAAATCATTTCACATGAACGCGCCAGACATCACATCCGCAGAAACAGAACTAAAAAGAAATAAAAAGGCCATTGTTCAGATATTTTTCAGTAATAACTTACATTTAGTCCCTTTATAATCCAGAAATACGATGCAGTGTGTTTAATTGTGAATCATTTTGCAGGTCACTCACACAGAGGAGACTCTGGCCAGTAACACTTGGTCACTGATGCTAAAGGAGGTTTTGGGCTCACTGCTAAAAGCTCCTGAAGGTCTGTTTTCTGGCCTAACGCTGCTGTCTGAGCTTCTGCCTCTTCCACTGCCAATGCAGAGCACCCAGGTAACTCTGTCCTCCATTTCTTATTTATCTTCTTCCTTCAGCTACTTCTGGCTCTCACCTTGGCTGACATTAGATCTTTGGCTCCACAGGTGATATCAGTGCAAGATGTGGCTATAGCCTTAAACACGAGGAAGCTGTGGAGCATGCACATACGAGCACAGTGGAAGGTGCTTTCAGACGTATTGCGATGCATCTGTGCTACGAGCTGCCCTCCTCTCTTTGCCATGATGAGGAGAGTGTGTGTTCAGCTGGCGGACTTGTCTTCACCCACAGCCACACTTATCATGAAGACACTTCTGGAGCTGTTGCTGGAAGAGCTGCAGCCGTGAGTAAAGCACCCAAACACACCACAGTTTATTGTTTTACTGCTGTAAACCGTTTATATATGTTTTATATTTGTCTAAACTTCTAACCGCAGGGCAGAGGGGAAAAGTGTGAGCTGGGGCCAAGTCTTGCGTCTGCTATCATTAAAGGACGCTCTGGTCTCGCAGAGAGCGTGTAAGAGCGCCACCCTGCACCTGCTGTCAGGGTCCGTTTCTGGAGACGAGCAGCTGGCAGACCTGTTCCCCTTGCTTTTGTCTCTGCTGGTTCCTCCACCAGATCACTCCTTACCACAGCAGCAATGCAGCGTCCTGGTGGGAACGATATTACAGTCACTGTGTGACCAGGTAAGATCTGCCACGCATGTTAAACTAGAGAGGAAAAGGAGGAATCCCCTACAAACGTTGTTACCTTCTGTCTTCATCAGGACATATCTCTCGTGGTGTCTTCACCCGGTGAGAATTGTGTGTCAGAGGCTGAACAACTAGCTAATTCACTTCCGGGACCAGAGATGATGTCGTCAGTGTGTAATTCCCTGCTGGAAGTTTTAGGGAATAAAGACAGCAGCGTCCCACTCCTCATTACCTGCATCAGGACTTTGACATTTCTTACGGAGCATAACTATGGACTCTACCACCTTAAAGTGTAAATGCAGACGTTTCTTTGTTCACTTTCTGCTGTGGCTTTTGTCCTTTTCTTAAACAAGTCTTTGCTACCTTTTATTTTGCTTCAGTGCTCTGAGGAAACATGGCACAGGGCTGTCGTCTTTGCTTAAAAGATTGGTGGTTTCGTTCAACAAGGACTCGGCAGATTTGCTCTCATCGCTGCTAGACTTTCTCAGGCAGATCCTCAATACGGAAACGGTGGTAAGTTCTGCTTAGATGTGCTGCACATTCAGCTTCATTATTTTTAAATGAACCTCCTGAGATGTGTCATCGAATTTTTAAGGGAGTTCCTACAAAAGCAAAAAAAAAACTTTTATGAGTACTTTTGAGAAAAAAGCAAAATGATCAGATGTTTAGATTTTTAGAGATGCTATCATAGAAAATAATATTAGATTACACTGGTGGGTATTTTCAAAGACATGCATGTCTTTTGATTGTTGGAGGAAACCCAGAGAAATCCCACGCATACACAGGGTGAACAACATACAAATTATACACAGAATAGCCACTTTTTCTAACCCCTCTTGCTGCGCGATGCTAACCACCACATCACACCTTTGTGAATCTGTCCTCCTTTTGTTTTCAGTGTGCTGAGGAGGGTCAGGGGTCCAGTGAGGAGCCTGCCTTTGTTCCTCCTCGACTGCTTTCAGGCTCCGACATGAAAGCTATTCTCCAGTGGGAGGAGTCTGAGTCACATCCATTACCTACTTTAGAGAAGCTAATAACGGTACATTTAATATGCATCTGTAAGGATTTCTTTCTGTTTTTAGGCTGCTTCTCTATTCAATTTGCTTTGTGTGTGATTCTGCAGAAACTGTGTAAAGAAGATGACTCCCTGGAAACTATGCTGGATAATGTGATTGTTCTGAGGCAGACCCTGGAAGCCGCCACCGACACGGCTCCTGCAGCCGACACCGAGCCCACTCTGCCAGAGCCAGAAGCACTGGGGGCTCAGTTTAACCACAGGTTTGTCAGGATGTTTCATGTTTATCTTTTTTTTTATCTTTGCCTTCTTTAGTCCTCTAATTTTAAGCTGTTTTCATTGCACCCTTGGAGAAAAATTGAACAACATGCATTAAGTTTAGTTCTCTTTACTGAAATGAAATATGAAGTGTGCATTTCTCTCTGTCTCTCCGTCTGCAGGACGGTTTTCATTCTGTCAGAAGCGCTGGATGAGCAGCTGAAGGCTCTTTGGTTTTCTCCCTTCCAAACAGATGACATAGAAACAGATCTCGATATGGTAACCTTTTAATTTATTATTTCTATATATTCACAGTGTTCACCTAAAGCCTAGTTTAAGATTTTCTGTGATTTTCTGTAGTTAACAAAATGTCGTTTTGTTTTTGTGGCAGATGAAAGTGGATCTGGTGGGTTTGGCTCAAGAGTGCTGTCCAGAACTGGACCTAAAGGCAGAGCTGGAGCGCTCCTTCCTGTCTGAGCCATCCTCTCCTGGTCACACCAAGGCTCCTAAAGGTTTCAGACTGGGCAAACACAAACACGAGACGTTCATAACCTCAAGGTACACCTCTAGTTCACTTTTCAACGAGCCAACATAATGAATGGTGGTTTAGCTCAACTTACTGGATGTCTGCTTGTGTTTGTCTCTGCAGTGGAAAATCCGACTATATTGAACCTGCTAAACGAGCCCACATCATGCCTGCTCCTCGGGGCCGAGGAGGTCGCGGAGGATTTGGACAGAATGTCTCCCGTCCACACGACATTTTCCGGCTGCGCAAACAAAACACTTCCCGTCCTCCGAGCATGCATGTGGACGACTTTGTTGCAGCAGAGTTTAAAGACATTACCACCCCTCTTGGACTTTTGCCCCCCAAACGTCCCCCAAAGAGCGCTCCCAAGCCCCCTACCAGAGGACTGTTCACCGGTAACAGAGGCAGAGCGACCTTCCACAGCCAGACACGCTTTTTCACTCCACCTCAACCCAAAGGTGTTTTGCTGTCAGGTGTGTACGGTTATAGTTGAGGAAAATATTAGGGACATTGCAAGGTTCAGTGTCTTGCCGCCATATTTTTACCTATGGACACCCTTTCTACTAAGCCAAGAAAAAAAAAATCCAACAAAAACAAGTGTTCTGTTATTTTAACCCTTTAAAGCCCAGCCCAGGAAAAAACGGGCTAAAAAAGTCTCTAATTTTTTAAATCTGAAGTACTTATTTAGCCCTTAAAAAATGAGTAAGAAAATAACAATTTATTGGGGTGGGCTATATCTAACATTCATTATGTGACAAGTCAAAATAACTGTACTGCAGTCTTCTGCTTCCTGGCATCCATTAGGGGGCAGCAGACAAGTTTCATATTGTATTCTGCAGAGTTTTGAGCAAAGTTTTTATCATAAAGTGATGCAAAATGTATCAGAAACATACGTATCAAATATGATACGTTTGGCTTTATAGGTTTAATCTCACTGACTGGAATCTGTAGTTCCTGAGTTCACCAGTAGAGGGTAACAAAGTCTTCTTCTCGGCCTTGCAGGGAACTACGCTCGGAGAGAGGGAGGTCGTGGCTCATCATGGAGTGGCCAAGTTCCAGCTGTCACTCACAGGGGAACCTACAGCGAGCCCCGCGGAGGCCAGAGCAACTTCTCAAGAGGACCTCTTCCCTCCCGACAGCCCCCAGCGAGTATGTAGAGCGAATGTTCACATTTACCTACATTTTACATGGCAAATTTCTGCACACGCAACTAAAAGTTTGGCCACTTTTTTTCTTCTTCCCTTCTCAGGCGCTTATCGGCTGGCCCTTAGGGATCGAGCTCCACGGGGCAGAGGAGGCGCCGGGATGTCTTGGCTTAGTGGGGGAGGAGGTGCTGGTGGTGCTGGTGGAGGCGGAGGCGGCGGAGGAGGAAGAGGATCTCAGGGCAGCAAATTCAGTGGTGGAGGAGGAAGTGGAGGCGGGAGGGGCAGACATGTCCGCTCCTTTACCAGGTAAATTCACCTGGACAATGACTGCAGCCTGTTAGGCTAAAGATGGACCAATTAGGATTGTGTATGCTGTCTCTGTGGAAACGAGGCAATATTATGCTGTCACAATGACTGTGTTGATGTGTTGTTTTGTTATGAGTCATAATCGGAGAATAAAGGCATTAGTAATTGAGTGTGTGTGTTTTTAAGCAGCACAAAATGAACCGGGGAAGAGACTGGAAATTTCATTAAACGGATAAAACTCATCAGAGCAATTTACATTATCTTAAAAAACAGTGTCCAGCTGGAACCACTAAAGCGTGAGAATTACTTATCACTAAAAGTCCTTTAGAAACGGATTAGTAACATTAAAGCTAAAGGTGGCAATGCGTATTTAGGTATTGTCTGAAGGGGCAGAAACCTGTTGCCAAGAAGAGGAAGATGTATTCGGTACAAGCTGACTGAACCCAATGGCCCTTGAACATTTGAGTTTTCGTTTGTCTTTTTGTTTCGGTAGGCTTTAACCTTATAACCCCTAACCCTCCCCACCAAACACTAAAGGTCATTTGAACATTGGTTTTTGGGCTAAATCTGGTCATTCCATCACAGCCATGATTAGGTCCACAAATACACATTGAAAATTTGACTGAGTTTAGTCCTTTCAACGACATGAAAATGTTGGCTTTTCACCTTTCACTTTTCTACAAAAGCAAATTGTTGTTTCAACATACTGTGTGGCAGTGATGTCTTTTCAACATCTCATCAACCAAATTTTGCTGGGTGGGTCACTTCGACAGTCAAAGAGCACCATTTAAAGTATGATGCCATTTCTTGCAAAGGTACTTTAAATATTTTCCATTTTTTATGCAAGAAAAAAAAGCATAAGTTGTTTAGCAATGTAATAGATATGAAAAGCCTGTTAACAGGATTAAGAAAAAAACTTGACACTAAATGTAATGAAACTTAACAAAATTTGGAAGCAATGCACAATGAACAAAATGGATGTTTTCTTTCATGGCAGCCTGTTTTTTATAGATTCATTTGAAAGCAAACACATTTTATCTTTATAGGTAGCCAGTTAAGACATTTGCTAAAAATGACCAAACTTAATATACAAAGATATTTTAAAATTCTAAACCATTTTTCAAATAATTAACTAAAAAAGAGTAATGATTCACTTTGTTATAGACTGGCTAATCATCAGGCCCTGTGCATTCAAATGACCGTCACCTCCCGGCTCTTCCTCTTGATGCAGTCCAGAGTTAGACTCCGAGTGCTTCCCTTGCGCGCTCCCTCTCCCAGCATAGGGGATGAAGGTGGACCTGCAGCATGAGTTCCCTGAGCTGAGTGCAGAGACAAGCTGGAGGCATGAAAAGAAGCCTCTCTCTGCTGGCGTGCTGGTGGATCAGTCTGCAGCTCCCAGCAGGATGTCTGCCGGTCTCTCTGTAGCTGATCCCTGTCTGGCTGCTCAGGAAGATGCTGGCCTCTGGCAGGCTGCAGGTCTCTTAGCAGCTCCAGCAATTCCCTCTTCTCCAGCTCAGCTTCTGCAAACTCCTGCCTCCTCAGACGCTCTGCTCCTAACAGGGCCCGCATGTCGCACATCACGCGTGATAACTGACTCTGCAGGGGGGACACAGAATCAGAAACATCAAAAATCATCTGAACAGGTTCATCAGATGTAACTTAGAACCTTTTGACAATAAGTGAAAAATGGTGAGGCTAAAGAAAATTTGTTGCTTCGTGTTTTGTGCTAAATACAGATCCAAGAGTTTACTTTCAGAGGCCTGACATTTTTGTTTTTAAAATAAATTTTTTATTGATTTGAAGCAATATTCTAATTGTCTAAGTTTTTTTAATTTGAGGCTTTCTGAAACTGCAAATCCTAATAAGCAAAATATAAACAAAAGCTGAAATATATTGATTTGCATAATATTTGTCTACATGTGTTAGGGATGTAACGATACTTCGAAAATCGATCGAAAGTAAAATTGATTCACATGCAATGCATCAATGCAATCAATGCAGATGACATTCAAAACAAAACTTCTTTTGTTCATAGAAAGATTTGTGATCATTTCCATATCTATAATATTTATTTGTTTAGTGTTAAGTTTTGTTAGTACAACAGGAAATAGAGGGTCACAGTTTTAAACAAGGGAGACAAGCGCAAATATAAGAGGCAATTCATTTGGCCATAAAATAACTAAAATTAATTTTGATGGAAAAAAAATCGAAATCAAGAACTTAAAATCGAGAATCGAATCGTGGCTCGAGTGAATTGTTACATCCCTTATATGTTACATTAATCTTTGAAGTTAAGTTAGTATAAGTTAGTATATCAACACTGCACAGCAGAGCTGTTCAAAACCTCTGAATGGTAATGTAGGTTTTAGCATGAGGTAAAAGTTGTGTGAAGATTCCCAGCAAACTGAATCAAACGTGTACTTCTACACTGCTACTATAGATCATGTTTTTGAAGTGAAGAGCTTTTGAAAGAAGTTGTGCATAAATGTTTCACCTTGAGCTCCTCCACCTCGTTCTTCAGCTGGGACTCTTTCTGCACCATGTGTCTCCTCTGCGAGTCCAACCGGGACTCCATCTCCCGTCTCACCTCCTCCACCTTACACAGCATCTCCACCCTGAAGTAAACATTTAATTACATCAAAAAAGCTCCAAAACAGGAAAACAATCGTTTTTTGTTCTTTTATCTTTTACCTGAGTATCTCCACCTCTGTGCGCAGCTCAGATACACAGTTATGCTGCGCTTGTTCGATAGCGTGGAGAGTGTGGCCGCAGCCATTGGGACACTCTCTGCTGCGGAAGTTACATTCTGCCAGGTGAGCCTCTAAACCCCGCCTCTCTACCTGCACCGGGCAGCCTGAAATCACAGAGTCACGTCAAGCTCACAGGAAACAACTAATTAAGATGTGTGTGTATGTTCCAGATCTGCCGTCTTGTAAGATCAAGTAGTCAGTGCCCACTGTGAAAGTGCCAAACTAATCCTTTTAATTTTAGCTCTGTTACATAACATGTCTAAAGAAGCAACAGCTGACTAAGAAAAAAACAAATCTGAGAATCTAAAAGCTATTTGTGCATTGTTAAGAAATAGAAACATTTCTGGATAAGAGAAAAAGCATGCAAAAGAGCTCAAGTCTCTCAGAGGAAAAGTTCAATATAAAACCTGAAAATCAGAAAACTCTGCCACATTGAAAAACAAGTTTAACCCTATAAAGACAAACGTATCATATTTGATACATGCCGTTTCTGACACATTTTGCATCACTTTTTGGACAAAACTTTGCTCAAAACCCTCTTGTAGACAATATAATACGTGTCTTCTGCTCCCTAATGGACATCAGGAAGAATAAGAATACACTTTAATGCGTTGCAAATTCATTTATACTGGAAGTATAAATTGGTGATGATTTACATGGAACAGAAAAATAAGAGGAATGCTGGGATGTTTTAAGTAAATGCTATTTTCATTAGATGATTGGGTGCTGCTGTTTTTTGTTTTTGTTGTTCCTGATTGGTTTGAACGCCATAAAGGAATTATTATAATAGGGGTTGGACAAGCTGGTTATATATATATATATATATATATATATATATATATATATGAAT
>JAVQJG010239154.1:0-14572 GCA_036024015.1 Craterocephalus amniculus | reverse complement strand
CATACTTCCATACTTAATACTCAAAATTTTGAGTATACTACATCAAAATGAAAAAAAGTATGCATAGTACGTGAAAAATGAGTATGCAAAAGTACCCGGATGATGTACTCAAACCCGTTAAGATTTTAAGTATGTAACTGTGGACACTAACTGCACTCATAACGAGCAGAAAGATGGCAGAAAGCAGAGCCTCGGACGGATCAACTGTAAACAAATAAAGAACCACCGGCTATTTTCATTTTCAGTGTATTTGTTGTTTCCCGATGTATATTTTAAACACTAATGGCCGCTAAAGCTAATGCTAGTTAGCTAATAGCCAGGTAACGAAGCATTACAACCATAATAAACGGGCGAATAAAAATAACCCAAGTGGGTACAAAATCGTCATGGACCAGAGAGCATACGGCCAGTTGAACAGACTGCCACATTTCAAATTATTGGAGTATTTTAACTTTGATATCGCGCCGAGGTGCGTTCACTGTCGGCTGAGTCAGCTGTGGCTGTAAGCCGGTCACAGCGCTTTTACTTCTAGTGAGTACTCCACAACGAGTTACACCTTAAGGTTTTGAGGTGAGGTTTGACACAACATTTTGCTCATAACAAAATGTAAGTATCGGTATCGGGTATCGGCCGATACTCAATCCTTTGTATCGGTATCGGAAGTGAAAAAGTGGTATCGGGAAAGCCCTAGTAACAACTCCTGCAGCGCATGATGAGCATCAACATTTGTGACCCTCCTGCAAAACACATTGACAAACGTTTACACACAGATTGACAGGTGCAGATTATGAAGCTATTCAGAAGAATTAAACTCTTTCACTACCACTGCAAGGCCAGTGATGATGTTGAAAGGCATTATAGTTTATGTTTATAAAACCAAAAAATTCTACTACTGATTATTTAATATATGCATTAGCAAATACTAATCAGCTAACTAGCTTGATTGTGTTCTTAACATTGGGTTCTGTGTGTAGGATCCCATGGTTCCAGTATCCCATCATCTATGATATCAGGGCTAGGCCCAGGAAAATCTCATCTTTGACTGGCAGCAAAGGTATAAAACATACACACACACACACACACACACAAAAACACAATCCTATTTGGATGATTCTTTTGTTTTTGTTTGTAATTTTTGGTTATATGTGACAACTACTGAGGAGGAGGTCACAGGAAGAAACTTAGCAATGGTCCTTTTGAGGGTTTAATGAGGATGGAGATCAGATGGATGGAGGTAATAAGTAGAACAGGTTTTTCAGCAGGCTATTTATTAAAATGTTGGGGAGTTTATTAAAGTGTAAGGCACAGAAAAATGTGAAAATTACAGCTTTCATTAAACAAGGCTGAATTCCTGTTTAGCTTAGTCCAGGGTTGGTTAACTCCAGTCTTCAAGAGCTGGTGGTTAGCAAATTTTAGATGTCTCCTTGTTTCAACGAACCTGAATTGAAGTAGTGTGTGTCACTGTGGAGAAGCTGTATAACAGTTGGAGATCCATTTAATGTGAACCAGGTGTGTTAGAGCAGGGAGACATCTAAAACCTGCAGGTGACATGAGAAGCTTTAAGACAAGTTTTAGACACGTTTTAGAGGGTCTAAGACTGAGCTGGATCTATCTGTGAGTCTGTGCCTTTTCTCCCTTTAAATACAAATAAATTGAATGAGTAAATAAAAAGTTTGTGTGCAGATCTGCAGATGGTGAACATAGCTGTGCGGGTTCTGTCCCGACCCATGGCATCCAACCTGCCGGTCATGTACCAGCAGCTGGGGAAGGACTACGATGA
This sequence comes from Craterocephalus amniculus, assembly GCA_036024015.1. NCBI lineage: Eukaryota > Metazoa > Chordata > Actinopteri > Atheriniformes > Atherinidae > Craterocephalus > Craterocephalus amniculus. The sequence continues at coordinate 12,792 of JAVQJG010239154.1, read as the reverse complement.
GAGAGTGCTGCCTTCTATTGTCAACGAGGTTCTGAAGTCTGTGGTGGCCAAGTTTAACGCCTCGCAGCTCATCACGCAGAGAGCACAGGTGCTGTTTGTAATATCAAGCCTTTCAATAATCTATAATCTTAATAGATTCATATAAAAAAACAGCTGTTTCAGCTTTACAAGCAGCAGTTCCTCTAAATCTTAAACCCCGGCCTGTACTCTTGGCTTAATATAGGTAAACATTTAATTTTCATCAGTCTGAATATTGCTGGTCTGTATTGTGAAGGTGTCCCTGCTGGTGCGTCGGGAGCTTTTTGAGAGAGCCAAAGACTTCAACATCATTCTGGATGACGTGTCCATCACTGAGCTGAGCTTCAGCAGCCAGTATACTGCTGCTGTGGAGGCCAAGCAAGTTGGTAAGGCTCAGAAACCACAGTCCAACATTACACCACCACCATGTTATCTTGTTGCATTTTATATTGAGCTTAAAACATAACATTAAGTGGTAAGCACAGACTAATATGCACATTAAACCAAAAGCCTTTTTCATGTACAGTAAACATAAATGTTCATGAATCAATTAATCACCTTTGTTCTATTTTAGTTTAAAATGTGATTAAAATAGAATCAGCTCTGGTTAATTTACCTCGGAGAAGTTCTTCCAGTTTGTTATTTGCAAGAATGAGTAGAATAACCCTTGCCCTTATTGTTTCTGAACAGAGATCATCATTACTGTATTGGTACATTTGTGTGTTTTAGCCCAGCAGGAGGCGCAGAGAGCCCAGTTCTATGTGGAAAAAGCCAAACAGGACCAGAGACAGAAGATCATCCAGGCAGAGGGAGAGGCTGAAGCTGCTAAAATGGTAGCAGACTGGGATGGGTGTATTACAGAATGAGATTTCTGGGTCATTGAGAGATGATGTATTAAACACCCCCATAAAGACTTGAAATGATGACTTTATATATCCAGACAAAACTGTAAATTGTACTTGTTAATGACAACATAATTGCATGTTTGCTTAGTTTATGGGAAAAACTTGACTAAAACAAAACCATCTGCATGACAGCTGGGACAAGCTGTGACGAAGAACCCGGGTTACCTGAAGCTGAGGAGAATCAGAGCGGCACAGAACATTGCTAAGACGGTCAGTACTGCTAGACTGTGTGCAGTCCGTGTGTGTCTGTGTGTGTCCCATCACACTGTGGGATCTCTGGATGAGCATCTGACATCAGTGCTGATGATGATCAAAGCTGATGAAGGTTTCTGCTTCTAGGTGGCAACGTCTCAGAACAAGGTTTACCTTAATGCTGACAGTCTGGTCCTGAATCTACAAGATCAGTCATTTTTCAACAAGTAGGTTCACACACAGTAACACGGTGATAGCATTCATGCTACTTTCAGCCAGAATCCTTTATTTATTATTTTACTGACTCAGGGAAAATTTTTCATTCCTGAAAATAACATATGAGCTAAATTACTGAAAACTTGGAAAATTCTCAGCTTTGTAAATATAACGAGTGTACTCCAGAGTGATACTATCACAGTTACAACTGAGACCATCTACTGCACTTCATGTTCCAGTTAAAACTAACGGATTACTTTGTTTTCCAGTTTGTCCGCCATGCAGAAGAAATGAAGAAAGCAACAGTGACCGTCATCTGCTTCTATACACACAGAAATGTCAACATACATGACTCTGGACTGTGAACAAGAAAGCAATGTCTTCTTTAATGATTTGCTTCTTTCTGAGATCCAGGAGCGGCTTTTGTTATCTCCGAATTATGCCGATCGGTTGGATTTGAGGCATCAAGCAGTTACTTCTCAGAATATAAAAATTTTGGTTTCAGCTTCACATCCAAGGAATCAATAATACATTTGTCAAATTAAAATTACAAAATGAGAATAGTGTGAGAAATTTATAATATGATATATTTTAATTATTTTCCATCAGGATAGGGTTTATGTTAAATGTCGTTGTATTTGCCTTTTAGTTCATTCAGCTGCATTTTGTCCTTCGAAAGATTTCCTTGAACTGTTCAAATGAAATCGGATCTTTGTGTCGGTATTTGCCAGGGCTCCATTCTTTCATCTTCATCAAGCTGATTCAACAGATGTTTAATTTTCTGTCTGAATTAATACAATAAACCTAAATTATACAGCCACCATTGTTGGCACACATTTATTACAACCTGAGTTGTCTGGTAGTCTTATAAGCATCTTTTTTCCATTTAAAACAAGTCCATAATTGTGGTTGATTTCCTCAAGTAAAATGTAAATACCATGTGCTGTCAAAATGCATTTAATATTTTTAAATTCAAAAGAAAAAAAGATTTTAAAGAAAGTTCAGATTAAGGCCTCAAACCTATGCAAAAAGTGTCTCTGGTGAGCACAGCGGTCGGCTCCATTCTGAATATTTAAATGTATTTTGTATTTTTCAAGACGTGGTTGTCCTGAATTAAAGAACCGTTTTAATTTGGTTTATCATCATTGGAGCAACCATGAAAGCTGATTTTAAAGGAAAAATAAGCGTCCTTACTCATCAGAACAGCTCTCTGCAGACTCACCGCCTTAATATGTTGTTGGGCCTATAATACCTCGCTGATCTTGAGAGCTGGGCTTTGATGCATGTCTGCTTTTTGTGGGGTTATTTAGTCCCAGGGAAAGAATTTAGCGATTTCAAAAAAATAAAAATTCTCAACATTTCCACGCATAACTCCCACACTTATCCCAATGTGTGGATTTATTCTTTGGAGTTGTGTGCAGCGCCTCAGTATCTTAGTTTGGTCATTCTTCACCACCTTTGGTAGCATCTTGCCATTTTGACTTTGGGACTTCAGCCTGAACTTAGTACAGAGTTTATTGTAAATATGCAAGCCACCTGGTCATGGCACTCAATGTATGCCATACCTACCTGCCTCCTGCTACGATTTGCAGGACTGTCTTAGAGGATCCTTTGCATAGTTTGCATCTAGGATCCTGTCCAGGGCGCTCGACTTCAGTCTCCATCATCACAACTTGGTACAACAGAAAAGACCGCAACTAAACTTCAAAACATACCATTTTATTTAAATGTAATTTTCATTAAAGAAAAAAGTGTCAGGATGGTGAAACTCTTTAAGATGAGTTACGTAGGTATGCGGCTGCGCAGGTACTCCAGCACTGCATCAGTTCCTTTGGCTACGATGGCTGCTCTCGGTGTGCGGAAAGGATTCCCCTCAAGGCTGAGACACCTGAGGGCCAACAGAGCAATCATTTTAAAGCTGGCACCATTTTATAAGCAAACAATTCAACATTATACAGAAGTCCTCGCTGCACATATGCTGCCGAGTGATGACTGAGCTCTTTACATGAGACTGGTGCACAGGCCCAGTTCAGGAGGAATGTTCAGCAGGTCATTGTTTGACAGATCCAGTGTTGACAGATGAACCAGTTTCATCAGTCGACCAGGATCCACCCCACTCAGCTGGTTGTTACCAAACAACACTGTCTCCAGGGAGAGGATTTCATACAGGACTTCAGGGAACAATTTAAACCTGTGATGACAACAAAGACACAAAGACCGGAGCTGCATCTCTAAGAAGGATCATTAATAGCCACATTTCCAAGATGTGACGTGAGAAAAACAAGACAGACAGGATGGATGGATCTCTGTTAGTTAAAAATATCATTTGAAATCAGCTAATTTCTAGCAAATCTAACAACATTCCTTAAGCTACAAACTATTAGAACAAAATATGTCAGATCCCAGATGAGGGTTTCGTGTGATCCTGGCTGACTCTGAAGCAGTGCCTTACCGGTTGTAATTGAGGACAATGGAGCGCAGTTTAGATAGGTTCTTCATCTCAGGAGGTAAATCACTCAGCTGGTTATTCCTTCAAACAAAAAAACCCCAAAAGCAATAAAAACTGTGATCCTGTTATAAAGACTGTATGATTGTTGATATAATCTGTTAAGTGGTTTAACAGAGTTAAAAACACAACTTCCTATATGGAAATGTTTTACTTCTCATGCAATGAGGCCATTACAAGCAGAGCTTCTGACACGTGGAGCCAGATGCATAAATGATACATACAGAATAGGGCTGGGCAATAAATCGATTTTATCGATAAATCGAATTTGCTATTAATGAGGATTTAATTTTTTGAAAATCGAGATTTTATTAGCCGGAAATATTTTGCCGACGTTGCCCTCCCTCACCTGTATGCGTTAAAGTTATGTTTTCATTGTTTAAAGTGGCAGGGCCTGCCAGCTTGTTTTACAAGTTTGTTTCACAACTTAAAATATCTGCACTTTGAATTTAAGTCAACTTCCTGAATGAGTGATTGAAATAAAAGCATGTTTTCCTATAAAATCTAATATTTGTGATCTCTTTTAAAGCAAAAGACAGGAAGATTAAAGAAAATCGATTAAAATCGAAAATCGGATTTGGTTTTTAAAAATCTGAGATTTTATTTTTTGGCCATATCGCCCAGCCCTAATACAGATGTGTTTATCTTAGAAGAATGTGCACTGCTCACATGTTCTTCAGACCATGTACACATGATTTTATAACAGTATGATCTAATATATCGGTAATTGTAGAAGTCATAAATAGCTGCAGTTGTAACATCATAGAGCCAAAGCCCATTGCTTTAATCTGTGTGTGCTTGTTGGAGGATCACATCAATGTTTGTGAAAGGTTCACTTTGAAAATGCAAAGTTTGGGATATTTAAATGAACGTAACACGATTCATAATAATAGTTAACCGGAAATTTTGCCGTTATTAACAAAGAAAATCCAGTTTCAGTCCATATTATGCTGCTTTTTGTAGCTGCTGCTGCAAAGAGGAAGCACTGCTGAGGAAAGACAATCTGGGGGATGATTCCTTCACTGGTTTAATTTATTTCAAGGGCATCAACAAAACATGATCCGAAAAATGATTGTGTAAGCATATTACTTTTAATTTATGAGAGATCTCCAACAACCTGAGATCTTGCACTATTGCAGTTCAGTCTTTCACAAAACAAAGTAAAACCAGTTAAGGCAATAAAATGAAAGTATGGCCACAGGAGGAAGTAGTTCACAACAAAGTCTGCATCATATTTACGCAGCACTTTTCAACATACCATTGAGGAATCAATAGCAAGGATAACGGCTGCCTCCCTGAGCCTGAGGTCACCAGCAGGAACAGGTCACAGGCATTAACAATCGATCAAAGATCTTACTGCCTTTAACAGGAAAAGTGGGATGGCAAGTGCAGGTAGGGTGGCCAAAATGTTCTATCACACTTTATTTTACAATTTGTTAGGCTTAATTTTGTCATGATTCCCAGTTTTCCATGACCTGGAACTGGGACAATTGTTGCTGATCAGTCAGTAGTTGTGACCCTCTGCAACATATGCTGCCGGTCATTGACCTTTGATGAGCTGGTACCAGGTGTTGTACACTTATGCCATGTTTCCACTGAGCAGTACGGTACGGTCGGGTACGCTATTTTGAGCATTTCCATTTTGAAAATGTCCCATTAAACCGACCCGTGCCGTACCATTTTTGGGCCCACTTCAATTGTGGGTCCATCGAAAATGGTACTCCACGGTTTGGGTGGAGCTACAATACAATGCGTTGATCAGCGGACAGAAACAAAAACAAAACAACTCAGAAAGCAGCTCGGCACAAACACTGATCAGTGCACGTTGGAAACTAAACAGTAAAAAAATGAATACAAAAAGCAAAAGAGTCTGGTCAGCTCTGGAGCTTCAAAGTTTCCTCCCACAGTTGGTGGCAGCCTAACTTTCAGAGGAATGCTTTTCTGAATGGGCTGGACCATTCTGGACCGTACCGAACCATACCGTACCCCTCAGTGGAAGTGAGGCATTATGGAACACCTGCATGGTGACCATCATGGGCAATTCATGACTTCAATAGAAGTCCCAAAAAAACTCTAGTTAGTCTCTGTTAGGAATATGTTCTCCCCCAAATCCCATCCCTCCAGTCGATGCAAACATAGATGTTAACTCCCAGGAGAACAATGTCCCCAAATGGATTGTGGTTCCAGAGCTGATGCTGGGTTAAAAACTAGCCAGCTACATCTAGTCGGTACTGTTCCTCCTGTTAAAATCACCTGTGCAGGTTAAAGAAGACACAGATGATTCTAATGCTGAGGCTGATCAGTCACACCACCTTCTGCAGAAATCCACACAGATCATTACAAGCAGATAAATGAATAAATGAAGGTGTCTACAAATACACTGTAAATCTATTTCCCCGCTGTACCTGAGATCGATGTGTGTCAGCAGCAGCAACCTGCACATGTCAGGAGAGAAGCAGGTCAGCCTGTTGAAGCCCAGATTGATATCTGAGAGTGAGGATTGCAGGTCCAGCAGTCTGCAAACAGATCAGTGTGGTTAGTCTTTGCGTAGGATTGTGTGTTACACTATGGTGACGTGACAAGCAGCTCTGGTTACCTGGACGGTATGGAGCTCAGCTGGTTCTTGCTGAAGTTAATGGTGACAATGCCTTTATCTGCTGAAGCATCAAACAGCTCATCTGGAATATTGTCCGCCTGCTTGTTACTGAACAAAAACACAAAACATTTTATTTGTTGTTACTTTGAGACAGACAGGCAGACATCTGCATCACTAACCTGTACTCAAGTATCTTGAGAGTTTTAATGTTATGAAGATTGACTGCAGCCTGCGAGGGTAAGGTCATAGCTGTTGGTCTTTCATCTGGTTTCTCAGGCTCCTCTATAAATAAAACATATGGAAAATAGATTTAGCAGGTTGAGTGATGTCAGGGAGGGGATTAGATTTTCTGCTTAAAATGGTTAAAAACTTTAGATGGGGGATTGTAATGATTTCCGTTCTTCTTAACATTTTCTGTTAAGAAGAGGACTTCTGGATACACTGGTTTACTAAAAGGGATTTAAGTTCTGAGGACATTTACAGACGTCATTTACACAGAAAACTGTGTGACGGGCCAACTGCTCAGCACTGCATCCGAGCAGTTCTTATACAAAGTGAAACTAACTAAATCTCAGTTGTAGTCCACTTGATCTTTCAGACACATCTGGTCAGAGCTGTGATGGGAATTATTAATCCTGCAGCTCTGCTGAGGCCACTTTCCTTCTAGAGCTTGAATCGCATCTTTATATTGCAAAAGCCTGACAATTGCATCACGAGATCTTGATCTGTGCTCAGAAGGAGCTGGCAATTATATGGTAGTTTATTATCTGATCCACATAAGGTAATGAACAGAATTAAGACATATATGGCAGCTCAGAATGACTCAGTCAGGGTCTGTGAGCAGGTATGTTCAGGTTTTTTTTTACAGCATTCTTTTTTTGCAGTCACAAAAAAACACACTTCACCTTTAATTCTTCCTCTGAGATATTTCAGAAGTTCATTGGTTCCTCTCTGTGATGGAGAAAACAGTGGAGGTTAGAGGGCAGTGATTAAAAAAGTCTTTTCTTGTTCTTGTAAATGATGAGTGAAAAAGAGCTGCTGATTCAGGCTTTTAGATGGACCCATGATTCAGAGATTAATAATCTCAGATCCACTTCTACACTTGCCACATTTTTGTGACATGCATGTCTGTAGTGTACTGATTTATAACAATGACTATGCAGTTAAGAGGGGAGTTCTTCGATGTGCCACCTACTGTGAGAAGTTCTCTCCGGATTCCCCGTAAAGGATTTCCATCCAACAGCAACACCTTCAGATTGGGCAGCAGACTGAGACAAGCTGGAAGACTAACACATGAACATCCCAATTTACATGAAAACCTGCTGCTTGCGCAAACTACAGCCCTTTTATACTTGAAGGATACATAAGTCAGTTGTAGGTGGTGAAACAAAAATAACCAAACATTTCTCTGAGAAAGTCTTGGACTGGACTGTAAATAAGTATAGCTATATACACAAAATGAAACAGCCAATATGCAAAGAAAATGCTGAAAGACCTTTAGAAAGAACGGAGAACTCTTGACCACTCTAAATAATTAAAGCAAAGTCTGGTGGCTTGTACACAAAATATTTAAACTGAAGGATGAATGAAGACCTATATCATAAACAAATACATTATTTCATAAATCCAATTTTCAACTATACAGACATTGTTGTAGTACAGGTATTATACTTGTGTGTTAAATGATGATAGATATAAAGAGTTGACTCTTTTGTAAACCCAACATTATGATGCTGAAGACCTACGTGCCGATGTCATTGTTTGTAAGGTCGAGCCGTGTTAATGTATGCAGCAGAGTGATTGATTCAGGAAGGACTTTAATCTTGTTGTCCCTCAGCTCCAGAAGAGAAATGGCTGTCAGGCTGGTCAGCTGCTCTGCCTCCAAGAGCTCTATTTGGTTGTTCCCAACATACAGCTCCTAAAACAAAAATACTTCCTGATACCAAATTGCATCTCAGAAAAATAGCCAGTCTCCAGATTGCTCCCCGTGAAATATATTTCAGTAAATAAGGTTCCAACATGTTATAATATCAGCATCATGCTGCTCTACTTACTTTGAGCGCCGGCGCAGGAAGCTGTGGGAGTCGACAGAGTTTGTTGTGTCTGAGATAAAGCTGCTCCAGAGAAAGCATCCCTGCCAGGCTGGCAGGAATGTCAGTCAGCTGGTTGTTGCTGCAGTCCAGGAGTTTAACATCTGCACATCAAGTAAAGCAATGACAGTCAAAAAATAAAGAGTTGAGAAGCTGCATTAATCAATGTATAAAATCCTACAGTAACTCATTTTAAATATTTCCAACATCCAATTATTTAGTTGTTCCAGCTTTTCTCAAACCACATGCTAAAGACTAAACTAAACAATGAATCCCAGACTGCCTCTGATGATTCATATTTAAGTGCTTATTATTTTCAGGGGCCATCTCTGTCTCTAGGTTTCTGATTTTCACGTTTATCACGACTCGTGCAACACTGTTCTTACTTGTGAGCTGGGACAAGCCGTCAGGCAGGCAGCTGAGCTTGTTGTGACAAAGGCTCACTTTCTGCAGATTGGTGAGGCATCCGAGGCTGGAGGGCAAACTCTTCAGATGATTGTTGGACAAATCCTTTCAACAGTCATAGGACAGGACACTTCCATCAGCCAATCACAGTAGAAAGAGCCTCATTAGACCAAAATAAATCACAATTTAAAAACTCTACAACAATCCAGGGTCAAAACATAATTAAGAGCAGTCATGAAAATATGACTTTATCTTTTTCAAATGTGTGAAATCACCCCAATGTCCAATTAGTTTATTTTGAACATATTTCGTAGTTTTTTAGCCTCATTTTGCAAGTCTTGAGGGTCACTACCGAGTCTGTTGATTTCAGTTTGCACAAGCTCTCCTACTGTGTCTAAGTTCCCTGAACAGTGAGTGGACGCATGCAGTATAATCTATCAGTGAGGACATACATACAAAGAATATCACAGTTTTCTGTCACAGTGATGGTGAATTTCAGCAAAGGAAAGTTGTTGAAAACTGTGGGTTTCTCCAGCAGCTGAAGACCTAGAAGTCACAGTGTGAGCAAGCCAATCCAATCAGAAACTCCCTTTACAGACACAACTAGGCCTGCATCCCAACAGCAAAGATAGTGGAGATGTCCCTGACTGCAACTCATCAACCTCTGTGACACCATATACACAGCATGTTCACTATTGAGGTGGGTCACTCAGACACCAGTACAGAAAAGATGCAGCTTTTTGCTTTAAAGACAGCTGTCTGATTTGATAAGGACAGGAGAAATGTGCATCTCTATTATTACACTTTTATGTGTCACTTACCAGCTCTGTCAGATTTTGCAGCCGGCCCAGTTCCTCCGGCAGGTCCTCCAGCAGATTCTGCTGCAGCGTGAGGCTGCTAAGGTTCGGCAGCGTACACACCTCAGCAGGCAGCGATGACAGCCGATTGTGACTAGCAGCAAACACACAGCAATTTTGTGTGTTAAGATCATAACACTGTAACAAAATGAGGTCAGGACTTGGAATAAACAAAGATTTAAATGATCCGAGGTCACTTCAGTTGGCCAGGTCCAGGTTCAGTGTACCCAAAAACATTAGCTCAGCTCAGGTGACTGCCTGATTATTCTGAAAGAGCTGCTGGTTTGTTCTTTACAGTTTTTCTGAGCTGAGAATTTACTGTTCTGTCTGTTCTAGGAAACATCCTGTAACAAATTCAACTCATGTCATTCATGAATTTGGAAGAGTCAAGATTAATATGATGTCATCCGTGACTACTATGCCACCATCCTTTAAGTGTGCTTTAGGCTAGTATTATATATGCAGTTAGATAATTAAACTTGTTATAGGTGTTAGCCTGTAGCCAAGACTGGGTGATCTGAGAGAAAATGTGTTTCCTCAGAAAAAATAAGATCACATGAAAGTGGCAGCCAGAAAGAAACAACAGGGCTTTAAGTATGTGATTGACTTTCTACTATTTTTTGTATTACGTATCAAAATGACAAGAAGAAGCATGAAGCACAAAAGATCCCTTAATAACAATGGGATTCTAATCTGGATCAAAAAAAAGTTTTTCTTTTAATCCTTTTGGCTTAGGTGTTGAAAAAAAACACATTTAATGGTGCATGTGTGTGTGATTATATGTACCTGAGTCTCAGTTGCTGGAGTTCCTGTAGCTCTCCAAGTGAACCCGGTAAACTAGTAAGTTGATTGTCATGAAGCTGCCAGAACAAAATTTTAGTTTTATTCACCAGGAGTTTTAATATTAGAACTGATGTTAATTGACCTGCTTTCACCAAAACCTACAAATTATTAATTACTCAGTGAATTAATGAGGGATCTTGGATTTGGCCAAATTACTCTGGGCCAATAAATACCAAACAATTTTCAATGACTTATGTCCATTTCATGCTGTGCTTCAATTAAAATAACTGTTTACAAAACAGCAACTTTTCAATTGAACCAACTACAGACATGGATCAAATTCTGGGAACCCCTATGTTCATGGAAGAAAAACCCACAACGGTCACTGAAATAAAATGAAACTGACAAAAAGTAATAATACATAAACATTTAATTAAATTAACCAGTGACATCGCTTAAAAACTGTTTTTTTCAACAGAATCGCTTACAGACAAACAAAAGACACAGACCTGGGCTAAAATGATGCCACACTAAACTTAATATTTTGTTGCACAACGGTTTGAGGCAGGTATTTGGGAACTAAACTCTCACATTCTTTGAGCAAGGCTTCACGCGTACAGGGTCATGAAGAATACTTACATCCAGAGTGATTAGTCCAGCTAAAAGTCTGATGTCGTCAGACAACTGTGTCAGCTGATTGGACGACAACAACAGCTTTGTGAGGTCGACTTGTTCCCACCAGCGATCAGATGCTCCAAAGGACACGTTCTGCTGGGCCTCCTCTGGTGTGTCGATGTTCAGACGGTACACGTTCTGGGGGACTGAGCCACATATTAACAGCTTACAGTCATACGACACTGTACTAATTCATACTGCTCCTCTAAGATTTACCCTTAACACAACTATGATTTTTCTCATCCTAAAATTTAACTAAAAATTTATTCTTAAATGTGAAGATTTACTTTTAACAGTTGTTCTGCGAAAGGAAGAACAACCACGCTCATGGTTGCGTATGTATGTGAAATTTTAAAATAAATTTTTTTTTCAGCCTTACAGGTATAATGTTTTCATTTTCAAATGCTGAAAAGTTTAGCCTGAAGTGGTCTCTGGCAGACAGAACATATCTTATAATTAGTTTCTGTCAAGTTTGTATATTCAAGCCAATTCTTTATAAAAGACACATCCAGTTTACCCTACTGGTGTGCAGCAATCAGCATAATATTCTCTGCATCTTCTCCCAGCTGACCCCAGTAGGAGGGTTTATGCCACAGGTGCTGCTCCTGGCTGGCTGTAAGCATCTGGGTACCAGGAGCTCAAAACAAGAGTTGATAGCGGAATAAGGTGTTTGATACTGGAACAGAATATTTGGAAAAGTTTTCTTGGACTCAAGCCAAATACTCCACTGTTGCACACACATTTATTAAAACATGTTTACTTATTGTTCCCTAAATAGTTCCTTCTGTTATATTAAAATCCCTGAAAAACAAGCGCTAGACGATGTTTTTGTTCTGAAAGGACCTCTACATTTATCAGACAGCCGCCCGCTTCACGCCCAGCAGACGCCGCGGTGAAGGCGGGATGAACCACCGTCCTGCGCGGGGTTATGCTCTCTGACCCCGGGTAGTCTGCTGCGGTCACGCTGCAAGTATCTACGCTGGCCACGTGCTGGCTGGTAATGTAAACGCACTGTAAATAGTAACCTAAATGAAGTAAGACAATGACTTTATTACAGTTTTTTCTCAACTTCATGGCTCCCTACATGTCAAACTCGCAGCCTTACCATAACTTCATAAGCTACAGTCCTGAATTCATTAGCTATTTGTAAAAATACCTTCAGTCAGCCCTCGCCCGGACAGGTTGAGCTGCCCGCTTCTCCTGGCTGCCTTCAGCAGCCCGTAAGGAACCGATGGCTCGGTGTCCTTCGTCCGGAATCCCGCCAGGGAGTCCACGTTATCCTTCCTTTTTAATCTGGACATTGTCAGACATTGGAGGGCGAGAAGTCAAGCTGGTTACCGCAGCGCTGCAGTTCAACATCCACACCCAACCTGTCCGTTTCCGGTACTTCCAACAATAACACAACATCACTTCCGGTCAGGCTCCTTCATTATAAGAGTCATGTAGCCGCAGCCAAAGTTTACATGGAAACGAATATGTCTGTCTGTCTGTCTGTCTGTCTGTCTGTCTGTCTGTCTGTCTGTCTGTCTGTCTGTCTGTCTGTCTGTCT
>JAVQJG010239108.1:0-17747 GCA_036024015.1 Craterocephalus amniculus | reverse complement strand
TCAAATTATGAAAGTTAAACCCCTTAGCGAAGAAAAAGCGTCACACAAAAGCTAAAAAAAAATAGCCACTATCGCTAACTAAGCTAGCCGGACGTGAAATCGGGTATAGTCCCTTTAATGTTCACATTATGTGATACAGTGCATAATATTAAATCATTGATCATTGATGTAATACAAGGGAACTTAATAAATGAACCCAAAGAATGCTTTTCCAATTTTGTAAGCTTTTCCGCTTTTTGTGAAAAAGCTATCAGATATAAATTATGGTAAACCTGTGGTATTTGCTCACAACTAAGCTATAATAGAATCTGGTGAACAAAATGAAATGACACTGAGTTCCAGACTGATTCCTATTACAGAAAATACAAGCATTCACCCTCTGCCTTTCACTGTTTTCCAACAGAGGACTTTCTGTGCTATTGTATAGGACTGGCTGGCCTTGATAGAATGACCTAACATTTTGACAGGACAAAATATAAAGCTGCTCTTTATTCTGTGGACATTTCACCAGATGCAAGCATGGGAACTGCTTTAATCAATAGAAATGTGGGTGTACTGTATGATTTATTCCAGGCTTCGCTTTATATACAAAAAAACCTCGGACATTGCCACACATGCGAGGTATAATGAGGCCCACTCAATTTTCCCTGAAAGCTTCTGTTGTGATGGTTGTTGCCCTGGAGTATTTACAAGTGCTATCTGATCAGCCTCAGAGGCTTGCCAACGAGACAGATGATTAGGTACGGCAAACAAGCCTCATCACCAGCTAAAATTGATGACTCAATGCTGGATGACAGACAACTCCATTCGTATCAAGATAACCCCCTAACAGTCCTACACCAATCAAACATGAGCTATTATTGAGAATAAAGAAAGGCATTTGTAATATCATTAAATCCAGATATGCCTCTCTTCACATCTGGCAGGCAGCCATGCGTGTGAAGGAGGGGGGTTAAGGGACAGAAAGAGAGAAGCAAAGCAAGAAAAAACACTCGGGGCAATCATTCTTGGCAGTGTGCTGGCAGCTGCAGTGTTTTTTGTAATTTCAATATGTTTCTCTACACCTCAAGCTTGGGTGCAATAACACCTTACAGATTGCTTATGTCATCAAATTTTGACAAACTTCTCAATTGCTTTTGACCTTCATCTTTAGCCATCTGCTTTCCACTACTATGCTTTATCTCTCTCTCTCGGTCTATTTACAGTAGTTTCACCAGACAATAATTGTATGTATAAAACACAACATGAATAATAAAAATAATAACAAATAATTGATAATAATTATTCTTTGCGTAGGGTATTTTTTTAGTAAATCAAATGTTTTTCTATGTTCATAATTGTAGAGTGGCAACTCAAAGAAAAATAAGTTTTATTAAATTAAAGTTTCTGACATCTTCCAGAGATGTGACATTAGTCTAACATATGGGGCATCATTTAAAGAGCTGTCTCATATACAAAAACTTCCATACACTAATTATAATCAACTTTTGGTCCTTACAAAAACCAAACTTCGCAGAAGAATGTCTCTACACTCCAACTCTTACTCTGCCTTACACACAAAATCTAGCATAAAGGGGAAACTACGACACCAATGGCAGAAGAATAAAAACAGATAAATCATGTGAGAAAGTTGTGCAAAATCAAATATTGTCTTTCACATCACACATTATGTAGCCTACTGTAATGAAGTTATTTGTTGACACAAATAAAGGGGTATATTTGATTTTGACACTGCTGGGACTGCATCTGCTCACACACTCACACGCTCACAAAATTACAACAGAGATCTGTGTTACAGCATTAATAGGAACCTCAACAACTAAGATATCTTCTGTCATTGTGAAACATAAATAACGCTTTATTCTAAAATCAATTGACAGATAAATAGTAAGGCAGACACTGGGTTGCCTTAACATGACAGACAAATTAAGTTCTACATAAATAAGAATTTTCAGTTAAAAGAATTTGTCAGTCTGACTACAGTCAGGGTCTTTCCCCACATGTAGCTTTCCAGAAAATTGAGCAATGGTCGCATTAAAAAGGCACCCCAATGAGCAAAGACGCACAATAGTTTGTCTGTCACTGCTGGAGGACATAGTTCATGGTAGACTCTCAAACTGGTGGATTTTCCGATACCAGCAAGACTTAATGACGGACCATGATGGCTCATGAATACTTTTCGACTGCCACAAGCTGTGCTCTGCTATGCTTTGGGCCTGGCATTACAGAGATGCACCAAGATGAGCCACAGTGTGCCAGTCCCTAAAAAACACTGGGTTTTCTGACAACCAGCACCATCCAGACAGACGTGGCGGACAGGTTGGGCCTGCCAGCCAACCACTGGCCGCATCATGCAGACATGTTAGATGGTATCACTGATTCGTCACAACAGTACATTAAGTTACACTGTGGGGGAACAGACAAGTAGAGCAATTAGCAGCAATTTCCTGTTTCCTCAATATATTCGGCAATATTGCACTCATGTCATAACGAGAGCACCAACTGAGAAAGAAATTAAATGAAATTACAATCCTTCACAAGAAACCGCTGTTACTGCGAACCAGCAATTTGAATGTGTTTATGCAGAATGATTGAACTGAAATGCAGAAAAGAGGAAAATAGCATAATTTTGAATTAGTGAAGAATTATCAGGGTTTTTTAGAATTTGTTTAAATAACAGTAAGTTGAGACTGATGCACATGGCAGGCTATTTTTGTAAACTCACACTATGGTAATGTCTGGAAAAATGCATTTAATTGCATTGAAATTCATAACAGTGGAAAAGGGAATACTGAAGAAATGGAATGGCTAAAACTGAACAGATATTAAGTTACAGTGCCATTTTTAGTACTTAGTTACTCTCATCTCCAACTGTTCTCTGATTAAGAGAGTACAACATAGTAATGGAGGTGGACATGCCCTGCTCTGATGGCTGGAAGCTGGAAATGATGCTGTTTCCTTCTGGATGAGGGAGCAGTCTCTAGTCAGCAGCCACTTATTGAGCAGAGTAAACATTATTGAGTTTGACTTCAGTCATCAAAAGTTTTCAAAGAGAGAAAAAGTCTCTAAATTAGTTAACAGTCTTCTGAGGGGTCTGAAAGCTCGCTAAATATGACGTCAAAACACTAAGTTGGCAGCAACAGTTTTTCTACTCTATGTATATGTGGCAGGACAACAGAGGGCCCGAGCGGGGAATCGATCCCACAACCTCCCGGGTGAAGTCATGTGCGCATGCCTGTCAGCCAAAGGGATATCCCCATGGCCAAGTAGCCAGGGCGCACAATCAGTCGGAGGCACACAGTAACAGGACCCACGCACTGTCACATATAATCTATCAACAAATAAGCAAATATATATGACATACACTGAAAACGGAAGCTAAATGGACATTCTTTTCTTTGAAATATGACATAATGGGGTCCTGACAAAATGTCATGGTGACGGGTTGGAAGTGAGCATACAACATGGGGAGAATGGATAGGGGAATTTTCCTAATGAAAAGAGATCATTCCTACCAGAGCAAAAATGTTTCATCATGGCGTAAAGGTAATCAGTCCGAATAACTGTAAATTGGACCCTGCCATACATTAGGAAATGCAACTCTGAGCATGAAAAAACCCTTCTCCCTCCAATCCACTCTTGAAAGCTGCTAAAGGGAATTTATTGACCATAAAAACCTAAAACAATGAGCTAAAAACACAAAATCAGTGAGATGCATTGATTGCTAATTGTTGGTTCATCACAATAAGTGACTCTTCATTTACTCTTCATTTCAGGAAAGTTACCTAACCCATGTTTAAATATTTTGTCTATGACATCTTATAGTCCTATCAGTTCCCTTTTAAATGTGTCATATCAGACATCTGTTTTTCTTGATTGTCGTTGTCGCATTAAATTAATTATGTGTATTCCTGCTAGTCTTTGTTATTCTGATACGAGAGCCCTTCTACCCTTGTACAGATCAAAAGCATAATAGAGACCTCTTGAATTGTAAACTGACAATGTGGCATTAAGAAGTATCTTGTTTCATGATCCAGTGATCAGAGTAAACAACACATTTTATATTATACAGCCAATCCACAGTTTGACATTTCCCTCAGATTTTCATATCTTTGCCTGAAATGACAGTCTGTGTAACGTGTGGAGGCTTTAAAAATGCCATGGCTGATATGAAATCAATTTGCATTTCCCCAGTGCCTGGATAACATGGCCCTGTCAAAGGACCCTGAAGATCTGCTGGAGATAATGACGTTATAGAGGGCAGCTCGCACAGTGGAAAGGATGAAATTGAGAGAGTGACGTTCTGTGTTTCCCATGATTGCCTTGACAGCGGGATATGTGACTATTGGACATGTACTCTTCAGTCTTTGCTCCCCATTAGGTTCTCTTGTTTCCAGTCAGGGGTTAAGACAGACTAAAGAGATCCACCAGTCTCCCAATCTGACCAGTCAAAACCTCCTTGTACAAGTGAAAGTATTTTAACAAAATAGACTATTAACTAAAGAAAGGGTGCAAGTGCAATAAATATTTTAAATGACTGAAATGACTTACAATAAAATGGAATATGTGACTACTGGAGAAGTACTTTTTTTATTTTCTTTCCATTATATTCTCTTCCATTTAGGGTCCACCAATCTCCCAATCTGACCAGTCAAAGCCCTCTTCTATAAGTGACAGTATTGTAACAATACACAAAGGGTGTAAGTTAAACTTGATCACACTTTTGCACAAGGTGTGCTTGTTATCAAGCAAAGGAAACAGTTAAAAAGATGGTTATCTTTGTCATTGCTGCAACCATAACACAGTCTGTTAAAAATAGTAGCTGTATTTCTCCTCACTTTATTGCCAATATCAGACCACTGAAAGTGAAAATTTTGACTGCAAAACTTAAGGCCAGACTCATGCTCTTGCTTTCTTTTTCTTTGTAAGAGACGATTAGAAAAATGTTTACATGTGAAAATTTGTGGTGGACAGTAATCAATTGACATTTGTTTTGATTGTCTCTGTGTTGGCCCTGTGGCTGATACTCTGTCTGGGACTATGCTCTAGCTGAGATGGACTCAAACCCCTGTCACATACCTTGGTAATCAGACAGGTATTAAAACGTAATCAACTTGGAGCAGAAGTGGGTAGCATAGCCTTACATTTACATTTACTCCATTACATTTACTTAAGTACACTTTAAAGACTGGAGCATAATTTTAACTTTTACTCGAGTGTATCTATGAAGAGGAAACACCTTCTTCCCCATTAGAATGGCATGCATGTACGTTCTGCTAATTACTTTTATTTTTGGTCATGTGTTAAAGCACGAACCATTTGTTTTGTTGATACAGTACTACTTCTGCATGAATGTTTCACTAATCAAGCAGAACAAGCGACTCCGTTGAACATTACTAGCTACTGTATGTTGGACTCCCTAGGCTGGGTGACCTGGCCCAGAAAGTGGCCTGACAGGCTTGCTTGTCAAAAACACCCCAGAAAAAAATCAGTGTGGCTGGTTGGTCTGCCGGGCACTGACACAGTTGAGAAGCAGAGAAACTTGTGGTGAAATGGACTCAATATAAAAAGATAAAAAGGGGAAGAAATTTGCAAGGGTTGGAAAATTTCATATGTTTTCAAATCAGCAGCAGCAGTGACATCACGTGAGCTCAGTGTTTGATAAATGAGTGATAGAGGAGAGACGGCTGATGTGTTAAACTGTATGTAATGTGATGTGAGAATCTCCACAGCCTTCTTTATGGATCCGTGATAATAACCTTTGTACTACTTAATGATGTGGGTACTACTTGTTGTAATAATGATCTTGATACTACTTTGTTGTCAAAACTTCATGTTGTTGTTAATGTTGCCATGGTTTGTTGCTGTACTGTTACGTCTGTTATAAGCCCAAACATAAAAACTACTGCTTATTCCAACCTTAGATATACAGGGGATCCTATATGGGATTTCCTATTACAAAATTCAAATTAATTTTATCTGCTGGATATTTCGTCTATAGTCTGCAGACATACTGTAGACTACTGTCCACATCTGTTCATGTTCAGCCAGAAACATATGTAAACTGAACCAGTGAGGAAAATTTTAGATTTTATTTGTAAAAGAAGAGAAAAATGTCTATGTAAAGAGCTATAGGTGTAATTTCATCCGGAGTATGTCATGACATCACACACTGTATCTCTGTGTTGATCTACAGCTTCGTGTTTACCAGCCAGTCCAGCCGCATGTTCACGATCGTTCCTGTGAACCAACACCACCTCCTTCATCTCGAAGCCTTTGGCCCGCCTTCCCCATGAAACCAAACATCCAATGAGCGACAGCATGTTTTATAAGTAAAATGGCAGAAAGCAGAGTGAAATGTTCACCTGAAGATGATCAGGATCCAATTTTACCTCTGAGAAGACAACAGTCGGTGGTTATGAGATGAAGAAAGACACACAACCCAGATTAACATTGGCCTTGTAATTCCAAAGTGGAGAACACTGAGAGCTACATGGGCCACCATTTGACTCAGAGCTAGCTGCTCTTCTCCTGGATAGGCAACAACATAAATGTTATAAGTTAGTTGGGCATGTTCCACAAGCAGTGCTATTGTTTTTACCAAGCATTGCACATTCGGTTGCAGACCAGATGGGGAGCAGAGGCAGAGGCAGAGGCAAGCGTGGCTCATGATGCACCTTTGGTTCACAGGCGGCGAACAACAACAAATGCTGCGGTGAAATGATTTTCCTTTTTGCCCCGTTAAGCTTTGTCAGGGACCAAGCAGTCAGGCACGAGGACACGAGGGAGTAATTTCAAAAAGCTGGGTTTTATTGACCCAAAAATGATCAAAAATGCAAACAAACAAAATTTTGAATTTTGAAATAAATAAATTGATTAAAAATTAATTAATGAAGGAATATGTAGTTTCATAAATAAATAAATGCAAGTATGTAATTATTCACTTATTTTGGTGTTTATTTATTGAAAGATTTGTTCATTATTTATTATTGCGGTACTGTTGCACCTCCATTCGAAGACAATACAGGAAGTTACAATATACTCTGCGAGTTACACAGGGTTTCGACAAAGTCATTCATATAGGAAATAAGACTGTCATCCTGTCATCATGTAAGGCTGCAGGATGTTCGGTATATGACTGCAGGCCCCTGCAGTGACACAAGTGCAGCCGGATCACTGAGCCGGACAAATAGGGAGCTCTGGCAAGGTGACTTTTTATGTGTTCATGGCTCATGTATAACTTGCTTTAAATCCTAAGCCTGAAAGGTTGCATTCAGATCAGAAGGTAGTAAGGGACCTTTACTTTTACAATATTAACGACTGCCATCTCTATCACCATCCCTGCAGTTGTGTAAAATCCAAAGGATAGCATTATAAGTCTTTCTGAATAAAGTCAGATTGTTTTTGTAAAATGTCAGAATGTGTTTTTAAATATGACGTGTGCTCTTCAATCTGTCTGCCTGATGCAGTTGTGCTTATCATCAGCAGCAGAGACGTGAAGTTATGATCTCAAATAATTGATTTTGCAAAGAGTGTGTCCATCAAAAAGATGTGGGTGGAGGGGGTGGGGTTGGGGTTGGGGTGCGCAGACATCATTAAAAATATTAAAAACAGTAATGAGGACATTTTCCCTTTCTTTTCTCATCATCGCTGTCAAAGTTTTTTTCCCCTTGAGTATTAACCGAATTGTCTGAATTGTAAAGGCTCTTACAATAACAAATTGTTGTATTAATTAAAGAAAATGAAAAAAAACATGTTTTGCTTGGGTTTTTCTCATGCAGCAAGGGAGGAATCTCAGTGAACAAGGACTGTGCGAGTGAGATAAGGTGTTAGAGTCTCTTTTGCCGTCTTATCAGTATCCTCTGCAGTCTTAGCAATGCCACAGCTCCACTGGGAATTGACAATAACAACCAAAAAATATATTTTTTTACACATGCTTTTTCTGCTGATGGATTTGTGGCATCTTAACGTCTGAAAGCTGTCACCAAGTCCCTGTATTAAACACTATCTAACCTCATTTAGTCGAAAGGAACTCCAGAAAACTGAAATAAATTCACTGAACTTTACAGGTGTTCCTGACATGGAGTCATAAGAAGGGCATTTTACATTTCCATAATTCTTTCCACTCTCCACTCTCTATTCCCAGTAATTCATATGAAAGCAAATGTAACAGCTAGGACTGAAAATTTGGTCATGGTGGAGGATAAGGTGAAGTTATTTGGACTGGACTGTTTAGGAGTGATAGCAGACTTATTTCTATAGGTCTATAGTCATTTTTCTAAATTTTGGAACTTAACACAAAAACTATGATTCATGCATAAAATACTCCACTATTGTCATATCTGGTACAGCCACACAGCAGTCAAAATGCAAAATTTGTAAAAATCCTTTCAATTAGCCATATTATTTAACATCAAATTGCACTAACAATAAATAAAGCTTGAGTTATTATGTGTGTTTCTACTACAGTATGTATATTCCACACAAAACTGGTTGCTTTTTGGTTTATATGATCCTTATCTGCTGATAGATAGTCCAGGTTCTGCTAGTTGCAGTACCTTCACCAAGTAAATAACTAGTAAACAATATTTTTACATTATTACAGCACATTTTCATGATCCTTTTTATCAAACTCACCAAATGACTATTTTTGATCTGTAATTCATTGGTCCATTTCTTTCAATAACAAAGTTTTAAAACATTCACACAGAGAAAAAGCCATGAAAATAAATTCTAATTGCACACAATTCTACTGAATTATAGCAGGATTTTCATCCAAGAGGGGCTAAGGTCAGCATTAAGACGTCCACAAAATGTTATCTTTCTCAAATATCTGCATAGTCAGTTGACCACACCGTGAAGAAACAGAGCTGATGGTTTGGTTGAAGTTGGCTTAGGTAGGGGGGATGTACTCAGATGAAAGTCATTTATTCATAAGGGTGGGAAGCAATACTGCACAACAATAAGCCTACTTCTGATACATCACAACCAGGTTCAGATCTTGTGCACTTGCAAAATAAATTGATTCCATCATTAGAATGAAAAAAAAATATTTTGCATTTGTTTTGTTTTCATAATTTCTCCTTTAAGTCATTGGAAACCCTGGAAGATCTGTGGCTGGAAAAACAAAAATGATTGCTACTGACCACATCTGCTTCTTGTGATGTTTGATTTCTGAAGGTTCTCTCTGCTTTGATGCACATTCAGTCCAATAACCATAGCAACTGAAGGCATACAAGCAACTGGTACCAGTAAGAGACCACACCTGGCTCTTACTGGTAGCTCAATCAGGCAAAAAAGGCATCTTTCAAAATATATCAAGTCTGTGAAGCACATTAGAGCATGCTGATGTTTTCAGCAAACATGACAAAAAATAAATGAATAGAAAATAAATCATTTCATGCTACAGTGGTCCTTCATTTAAGCTCCCACAAAATGGAAAAGTGTTTCTGGGATGCAGCTCCACTCCTGAAAAGTCCACTCTGCTCTCTCTGGCCAACTGCATTGGCCTGAGCACACAGCACCATGCATGCGACAAGGTCGAAATTTTGAGAACTGTAAAAACTAGAAATAAAATTCACATACCACATACTTGATCTGAGTCCAGGATGAGTCATAAAAATACTTCTGTTGTTTTCCTTCTTTGGGCCAGATACTGCTGTGGAGGTGATGCATGATGTAACAGTAGTCAAATGCTGAGTTTCATTATGTATGAACTTCAAAAAGACAATAAATAGTTTTTTTTTCTGTTAAAAACGTAGTGTTTTGTTGACAAAAATAAGGTTGTTGTTTTGAAAAAGCTTACAATACAATTCTCATTGATTCTGAAGAATTGCATAAAATCTGATGTATTCAGGAAAAGGCATATTTACAGTATGAGTTGCATTCAAGACAGGGAAACCAAGTGGCTGAATAAATGTAATTATGTTACAATATTGACAGTTTCCTTTTGCTTAGTCTTAAAAAATGATTTTCAGCAACATTGTCTTAATCATATTACATTTCAGCTTTTTCAGGAAACTTACTTTTTTCCATAAAAGACAAAACAAATGCCTCTGAAGTTACCTTGCATAAGCTAAACTCTTACCAAGCATCAGAAATGATTAATTTCAGTTGCAGAGACAATATGGTGGCTCAGGCTTCCCTCACTCTGCTTGCAAGGCTTCTTTTTGTCCTTTGTATGACATCCAGAGCAGGACAGAGGGGCAGCAGAGGGGTGACTAATGTATCCAGGTGCACGGGTCATATCTTGCCGAGCTGTATAATAAGCAGAATGGGACCAAATTTTGAAAGTGGAAACAGATCAAGAACAGGATCCTACTCCTTGTCAAACTGATGTAGTGACCTTGAAAGGACTCCGAGCTCAGCTTTGGGTGTTTTGCCAGGGGTTGCTCTAAGGTTATTTATCTTAAGCCTGTATCTTGTCTCTGCCAGTTGCTGTGAAGTTAAATGTTGTCATGTTAAAAGCCAGGACAGAGTGCAGTCATTATAAGTAAAACAAATGAAGGCAAACTATTGGAGAGCTTGGAATTCCCATTGTGTAATGACTTGTTTGTTTCTGACCTAAGCAAAATTAGCTGTGAAAAACAAAAATAACCAGGCAGAAAAGAAAAGAGATAGCACAGGAGTGAAATGAGGCATTCAAATGTCCCTCCGAACACAACAGTGGATCCAGCCGGTCAAGCCACAATGATGTAAGCACGGTTTCCCTCTGTGGTGCAACGTTTCACAAATAGCTGCACAGTGCCATCTAGAGGCGCTTTAAGCAACTGAAGAAGACGAGGGAAATGGGGGGCCTTAAATTGCGTTTCATGCAGGTGTCATCCTCATTTCTGCAGGTGTATCAGATGTTGTGAGCTGATATCTGTTTCCAGCACAAGCATGCACGCACTAAGATGCTCCTCGGGTGAAAAGAGGCAACATGTCACTATGATTGCTGATTCCGTTCTTCCCACATAACTAATCCCTCACTGATCCTATTTAGGGGGGAAGAGAACCGGTGCAACTAAAACTGGAGAAAGAATGTCTGTAGCGAGGTAGACCTAGCCTGCTCAGAAGCAAAGAGAGGGAAAATCGAAGGATTCAGAGTAGCATGAAATGTGTCGAGGTTTTAGGGCTGTCAAAAAAGGTGAAATTTGAAAATGGCTGCTGTTGAGTAGCAAGGCCATGTCCTTTTCTATTTTAATCCCCAGTGTTCAAATGTCCACAGTAGCAGAGTGACATCTTTAACACTGCAGGTATACAACCCCCAGACAGATGCTGTCATCAATTTTCCTGCCCGCTGAGCACACATTGTTCATGTTCTGCACACCCTTGTCACAAAAGTCAAACCTCATTGTTCTGGTGTTTTCTGGTAGTTAAATTTGACCAATTCCCTGATATTCACAGACATAAAGACATGCACAATAGCCTCTGTTTGCTCAGAGAAGTTTGAGACAGCAGAAAACACAGTCTCAATGCCGAATGAAGCACTTTTTTAGAAAATAGTTGTATTTGCCTCCTGAGTTTGAGTGATTGTTACTTTACAACAGTTCTGAAAAGTTAAAGCTCTTGTCCTGCTGTGAATGTTGCATTTTAGAGAAGTATTTCATCTGTGTGGAACAAGTTCAACTGCACTTCTTTAGCTTATCAAAACATTTGATTTATTCTAGCATCAGTAAAGTAACTTTATTCCAAAAATATAGAGAAATGCTCTTAAAAAACGATGTCTGGTGTAGCAATGAATTATTTTGTTTTGTAAGACTACATTTTCAGCAAACATCCATTAATATGCAGACACTGTAGATATTTGATGTTTGTTTATAATAAGAAATAGTGAGACAGATGAGGAAAAGAACTAGCTTAAGAAAAACTATTTATTTGCTTTTCAAATGTTTATCAGAATGGGTGCTGTATTTGGGTGGTGGGTGCAGTGAAGTGCAGGGTAGCATATTCTAGAGGGAAAAAAATGGGGACACAAGTCTGAAGTGGGCCCCAGTCTGAATTAATTGCCAACACCTCAAGCAAATATAGCCTCAGTTTTGCCACTCGATGATTACAGGGGTCACTGGAGCTCTTCGAGCTCTTGTCCTCATTCTCAACCAAAGAAAATAGTTTTCCTTCAGGGTGTACTGTGACTTTAACCAATGTCAATGTTAAAATATTCCATATTTAGATCGTTTCAGGACTTCGTGCATATGTGGATTGTCACTGCATTTCTGATTTTGTAACAGATACAGTGCAGATTCCAACAGTGATAACTTATGATTACTTAAGTTATGACTTAAAGCTGACTCTAGCTTTAACATCAACAGCCAACCTGTTGTAATCCCCAACTTACCTCAAAATACTGACATTGACCAGGAGCTCTTGCATTTGTTTTTAAACTTGCAGAATACCTCATAGTCCTTTTTTCCCCCGGTATGTATGTTTTGCCATTGGTATCAGCTATAAAACAGTGAACTATAATGTTTTTCTAAAATTAACCAAGTACTTTAAATCCACAGGACCAATATTGTAAATTGAATAAATAAAAAAGGTAAGTAAAACTTAAAAGTCAATAATAAATATGAAGCTAAAAACGAGTGGTCTAACAGATGGATTTCTCTGTAGATTAATATGTGCTCAGTCATGTAAAGATGCAGAAGAAGACCTGGCAAGATGCAGCAGTTTTCAATCTCACTATTTCAGCATCTTCTGCTTAGACTGGCACACAGTTCAATAGATAAGCTTATATTCAAGGCTCTCAACGGCCCTCACCATCTCGCACATGGCAAGTCAATACTCACTTTAATAATAAAGCCAGTCTGCATTTAAATTGCTACAATGGTGACATTTTCTGATTTAAATTAAAATGATGCTTGGTAACAAATATTCTGTCAATATAGTTACATTTTCATAAAGTGAACAGAATTATTGGCAGAAAGTCAGGCCATGTGGGACTGATGCTTAAAATGCAGTGCAGCCCAAACTTTCTAACAAAGACAGTCACATGAAGATCAACTTAGATTCAAATAAAACCCATTGATGGTGTTACTGATGTCCTTCAGGATATCATGGACTTCTATACATTTGACCAAAGCAAAGATTTCACGTGTCATTGTGAGTTGGGTTTTCACAATTTATACAAGGCAAACCAAAAATAAGACATAGAGGGAGGATTTCAGTAAATTTCAAACTACTAGTGGTCATATTTACATAATTCTTAGCTATTAAATGTAATTGGTTCTTTACCATTGCTCTGGTTCTCAGCTCCACTATTATCATTAACAAAGGATTAGAATGTAATTCTTATTAATAAAAATTCTTATTAAATAAACTTGAGCCCTGATTATGCAGTACAATAATATATTATATACATATCATGGATTAATATTGTGTTAAATACAGTTGGTTTCCACTCGCATTAATATGTGATGTCTTATCTGTATGTTAAAATTTACAGAAAGTCAAACAAAATGTAATGAGAGAAAATGTTCTCCGTAATGTGACAGTGTGTGGGTCCTGTCACGGTGTACCTCCGACTGATCATGCGCCCTGGCTACTTGGCCACAGGGATATCCCTTTGACTGACTGGCAAGCGCGCATGACTTTTACCCAGGAGGTTGTGGGATCGATCCCCGCTCGGGCCCTCTGGTCGTCCTGCCACAGTAACATGACGGACACAATACTCAGTTCTGAGTCTGAGCTGTACTATCAGATGTAGAACAATTCAGTAGCTACAAGTTGTTCTAAAATGTATGTCTGGTACTTAATCATAATCAATTTTGTGAAACAGATTTTAAATGTTAAACTTCCCGCTGATTGCAGTGATTAAATGTGACATTCAGGTGCTCCTTTTGCTCTAACATTACCTTCTTGGCTGATGAACCAGAGCTTTTAGTCTTCGTGTGTGCGTTATGATTACATCAGAATTTTGATGAAACACAGCATGAAGGATTCATTGGACGTTAATGATTTGACATGATCGGACTGTGTTATAGTCAGATGACACAGTCTGAGATTGTGGTGTTACTGTCCTGACAGATGACCTGGATAATGCCATGTACCTTGTCAGCAACTACTATGAGACAAATAGAAAATGACCAAACTGGTTCACAGTGTAAAGTTCAGATGGGAGTGTTTCATGGTCTGTCAGTCTTTAGTTGCTAAATCTAAACATTGGGATGAGCCATGCGTTTCACTTTTGAATGTTTACATAAGATCAACTAAAGAAGTTTTTGTTGTTGTTTCTGAATCATTAAGCTTTTAACCAGCATTTTCTGAGCATGCTGGAAATGGTTCAGCTGCTGAGCAAACATTAAGCTGACACCAGTCAGTGTCACCTTTTCTCAAGAGCAGACTGTACATGTCCCTGCTTGATATTGTAATTTATACGACGTGTTGCTTTTTCAGGGGACAATCAGGGACAATATTGAAGATCATTTGCAGCATGCTCCAGGCGGCTCCTTCGGGGAATACCATTGTTCTTTGGCTCCCTAGCACTGTCTTAGCATGCAGGCAGCATATTGATCCTGCAAATCTTTCATGCTGAGACTTCCCCTGAAACAAAGTACAGACACAGGTGTTCTCGTCAAGCATCACTTTATTGTTTGAAAACTTTCTGATGTTGGAAAGCTTTTAGTGGATTTTAGAACCAGCAGTCATTTCATTAAATTTGTTGAACTTTCTTTCTGCAGAAAGTCTCGTTCAGATCAATATTTCGTTTCAAGAGAGTCCTGCGGATAAATCACCTATATCACATTTAACCATCACAGACGCACACGCAGACACACATAAATACACAAAACCCTATATTAATCAAGACAAGCTTGTGGAATTAATCTATCCAGCTTATGCTGTGGTGCAATTCATTCCAGTTGAAAACCCAAAGTAGCTGACATTGAATCCATTCCTTCTCTTCACATTCACACACCAGTGGAAAGCCACATGTGTAGCCACAGCACACAGGCAGATTGACTTTAGGTCTATTTAACAATTTCTGCAGCCACCACTAAACATTCAGACACTAGTGTTTCTTACATTTAATGTGTGGTGGATGAAGTGTCTTGCCTAAGAATGTAAAAATTTAGAGGTGGGATTCAAATCACTTACTTTGCAGTTCCTAACCCACCATCACTTCCACATGAGCCAATGCCGCACCAGATGTGACAGATGGTTAAATCTGTTAACCGTCGCTGGTTTAATTGCTGGTGCAGTTTTGCATCTACTGTATGGAGAATATTGTCCTAACCATGGATGAGGCATTAGGATGGAATGTGTTGGTTTCCTGGTTTATAAAAAGAAATTAAATGAATAATACACTTTTTAAAAAAGCATTAGGTTTACTTTGGCTGTCCAAAGTGAATTTTCAGTTTAAAAAACCAAATTCATTGACTATTAATAGGATTTTAAATGAGCATGCTGACTCAATACGCGGTGGATATGCATAGAATAGAGAGTTTTTTATTTAAAAAAAGGAAAATATCAGTTTCTCTTCTCAGCTATGTGTTTTGCTGGATGCTGGCAATCCAGCCTATTTACTCTGAAATAAACCGGTGGACGCTTTGGGGGAAAGAAGTATTTTTGAATCTGGGATTCAGCAGAACAGACATTATATACAAAAGTTTAACTCTGAGAATGAATTTTTAGCCAACAGTTATGTTGTAACATCTCCTGTTAAAAAGTAAAATAAAACAAAGAGAAAACATATTTATTCCATGTAACTTAAATGAATATAAATGCAAACCACATTGCAGTGAAGACTCTTTCCAGCCAGTCATTGGCACTCATTGTTCAAGGTCTTGTTTAGGATATGTGGAGGAGGGACACAGGGAGAATTGTCTCCTAGATATGCCAGATGTTTCCTCAGGAGCTTCTTATATTGCCTCTGGCACAACAACAAACAGAGACAGAGACTAAGTTCGTTCAATCATAATGTCTAATTCCTCAGCACATAACTTGGTAACTGTTACTGTATTATGAGCAAAGAAAAGCAGAAACATAAAAGTACAGCACAGTTCCAAATTTTAGACTGAGTGTCCTACCAGAGATCCTTTAATTCCTGTAGTGTAAGTTGTAGGCTCTATGAGCGCACACACTTACATCTGTTTATCTGTGTTTAGGAGTTTGTACTTTAGGGCTTGGTTGAAGTTTTCCTTTTCCTCCAGTTTTCTCCTGTTTTGTTTAGTGTAGGAAGGTAAATTGGTTGTTTTTTCTTTTCCTTTTGTTAATATGGTTTTGGTTGCTGTTTTGGTCTTGGCCCAACCTGAAGTAATAACCCCTTTTTTCAGCTCCTTCTTCAGCAGTATTAACTATGTGAACAGTGAAGCTTTGTAAGCGCGAGACCTGTTTTTCTTTGTGGCTGCATGAGACTTGAGGAAGATGAGTCATTTCCATGTTGTTCCCCGGTCTCGTGCCTCGTTGCTGTAACCTGTCCTGTGCTGTACCTAAATTTACAGTTAACATTTTAGCTCTACTTCCTACTTTATCTATAAGTTAAAATAATAATTTTTTTTTAAAAGAAAGGCATGGTAATATGGCTCAGTTATCAGAGTCTTGAGGTAGCTTTTGATTTCCATTGTTTCATTCAAGCAGTAGGAGAATCCATTGTTTGCTCAAAGAAGATCGGGTTGTGTGATGCATCCCCTTTTACTTCTGCATCTGTAAATGATTTCTCTGAGATGGCTGACTCACGATCTCAACTTAGACTTGTGCTCCTCAGAACATACTGCATGTCAGTGTGGCTGGCTGACATTACGTTTTTTAAATTTGCATCAGCAAATTAAACACTTCACACTGTAAAATGTGTCAACTCGTTTCTAAGAATCACACAAACAGTGAAGAGAAGTACAAGCAAATTTTTTTTTCCCAGGAAAAAGAACTAAGTAGACCATCTGGTTCCTGTGTTTCACAATCTGTGATCATCATGCAACAATAGCTTCAATGGTTGTCTGTTAGCAGGGACATATGCATCCATGGATTCCGGCATGGTCTACTTTCTCTGAATATTTCTTTGATAAGTATGCAGCAATAACTGACTCAGAGCAACCCTGGGATGAAAAAAAATTACATTTACACACAACAAATCTGCCAATCAACCAGGTCAGGACAGCATGATCCATATGTGCATTTCTCGGCAGACCATCAATATTGCCATGCATGCGGAAGCATCAACAAACACCAAACATACATGCTCAACCATAATACCTGTCAGAGTGAATCAAAGCAGCAGCTCGCATCAGATAACCTGTGTTCTTGTGTGTAGGTGAGCTTGTGGGCTGACGCAGAGAAGGTAAGACGATGCCGAGGCACACATGATCTCTTTTCACTCTGCAGCTACCTACTTATAGCATCAATAGACAGCCTGTCTGGTGTTTTGGGTGAGAAGAATGAAGCAACTCCACCTGAAGACTCAGTGATCTTGGATGAATGGGGTGTCATTCAGGGAATAAGCAGAGCAGGGAGGGAGGATCTAATGCCAAGTGCTGCAGCTGCTTGTGAAGGCCGTTCCTCTCAAGCTCGCTCTCTGAAGCTTAGCCTTCCTTTGCACCCTTCTGCACAGCTCTGTCCTTTCATGAGCTCCTTTGCTTCTTTAGAAATTTATTTAACCCTTCCTGCAAAGACGATGTGATGTTCTGCCATAATCACATCCTTCACATTTTCTATGTGGTTGTGAAAAGAAATATACGGAACTGAAGTTGGTCTTTCTGAAACAATAACACAGACGGCCTTTCCTCTACATGACTCATGTTTCAGTTCGCTTTAAGTTTAAAGGTATTTCATTCCAC
>JAVQJG010239095.1:0-17536 GCA_036024015.1 Craterocephalus amniculus | reverse complement strand
ATAGATAGATAGATAGATAGATAGATATAGATGTAGATATACAGTATATTCAAGCATCATATAGGCGATTTTACTAGGAAAACTTATCTTACACAGACATTAATCGTGGCACTTCTTTTCAAACTTTGCATTTTAGATGTTATAACATTCCTCAAACAAAACTATTATAAATGTAGTTGTGATGTTACAAGACATGATGTGTTTACACATCACACAGCGATGGCATGAGGTCATGGAAATGTTATGACATCACCAGCAAATAGAAGAATGTGTACTCAGACACAAAGTACAGCCACTGATAAATCAATATGTGTCCTTTGCTTAACTAGACAGAACATTTCAGGGGGAAACCGATGAATGTTTTCTCGCACTTGTTTAAAGAAAGGATTGAGGAGCCACTGCAAAGTCCCAATGATTTTTTGCCACAGATGTTTAAGAGATTGATCAGCGAGGGGATTTTTATTCCAAGTAGTTCTGTTTTACCTGTGAGGCTGAGAAAAGACGAAAGTGGTTCCCTGTCACGTCCAGAATGTATGTAAGCAGTGAGCATGCCGTTAATTTGTAAATAACAGCAGGAAACATTGAGAAACTATTAGAGCTGAGTATCAAATGCAGCAAATAACCGTAAAAGTTATTACGCCTCCGATTCAGTTTTTCTGTCTCTTTAAATACAGTAATAAATCCCTGCCCTGGAAGTTGGACTTCAAAAAGACAAATGGATGATGGTGCAACATCAAATAAAACCAATGAGGGCCAAAGCCAGACAAAAAAGAACCACATAAATATTCCTAATCCTGCTGCAGTTTAATATTTCATCATGTTGTGCCCTTTTCAAACGCAGAACAAATTTCTGACATGAATTAATTCTCCCACTGATGGGACTAGCACTGATAAATGTGATCCAGACCAGTCAAACTCTATTTGCTTGGATAAACCAGCATAATGTACATAATATATGGTGAACAATTGCAGTAAAGAGATTTTTTTTCAAACTTTCTTGTCTCTATTTACAATTGGCTGATGTATAAACAGATCGATTGTGCGGGATTATTGGAAACATATCACATGCAGATTCTGAGCAATTCACATATATGTAATTTCTATTGGCTAAGAGTGTTCTGGTCCAAAGAAAGGGTGAAAGATAATTTGAAATATTTGCTTTAAGGCTTGCTACTTCCAGTGTTGTTGAAATGGATAACTTTTTTACTGAATGTTATTCCTCCAGGCTCCCTACAATAACATGAAGAGTGTACAACTTCTTAACATGATGGAGCCAAAATTTACCTCAGAATGTTCATTTTATTAGAAAAAAGAAGTCTCACAGGCAGGACTGGAGATGTTGTGAAGCATTACAACTGCACTAAATGGTCTATTGATCTTTACTTACTCTCTGCCTCGGGAGACAAAAAAAAATGGTAGTGATTAATCCAAAGTCTGAAGCCAAAATAAACAACATTTTAGGGCCTTATTTGCAGTTCATTCATTGTTGTAATATTTTGATAAAAGCAATGTCAGCTTTTAATACTTTGTCCCAGAGTACATGCTGGTGAGTCATAAGCTCTTCTAAAGGTGAGATTCGGTGTCACGTAGTTGCCTTTATGCTATCTGTGATACCTGAAGAAGTAAAGCGATAAAACATTTTTGTATCAACAAACAAGATCAAAAAGCCTTAAAATTTATTGCCTTTAGCAGAATAAACCTTTTTACTACTTAGGGCTAGGTTTTTCCAAATGAACATTCTGAGGTGTGTGCACGTTACATGGACTCTTTTAAAGTAGATCGTGCTTATTTAACCCTTTGAGCTCTGTGCTACATTATTTAAGCTTTTGCTTTGAAAACAGAAGACCCAAAATGAAATGAGTATATTTCTGCAAATATTTCTGCAAATCTGAATACCACTGGACTCACGGTTAGATGTTGACCTTGTGAGATCTGTTCAGATGTGTAAATATGGATTAAATGATTTCAAAACTGTACAATGTTACTGTGGATCTCACATACTGTTTGGGGTCCATGTATGTGAGACCACATGACCCATGTCTATTCAGTACCCACATAGCCCAAAAATAACAAAGAACCACCTTGAAACCTATTTGAGAAAACACTGGTGAGGCCACCATGGAGACCAGGCACAAACCTAATCGGTCTCTTATCTGCAGCCCAAATTTACCCCTTAAAAGCCCAAAACGAACATGCTGGCTGGGATTATATTAGACGATCATACTGTACACAAAAGTCAAACTATTTCAATATCTATAGAAATTGCAAAAATGTGTCACTTACTTTTGTTAGAATATACTTTTGCAAAGTACAGTAATATGGAGAGCTGTTCCAAGTATGATCAGTAGACCTATATTGTACTATAATGGAATACATTTACACATCAGCATCAAATACTTTGCCTCCTTTTGGCAGATCAGTGTGTAAGCATGCTGCCCACATATACTGACACATCCTTGTCTAAAAGCCATGAACAAGAGTGGGTTTCTTGTAGGAACATATTCCAAACTGTATTTGAAATGTGCAGAGTATATTCTCGAAGTAGAACTTCTAGTATTGAGAATGTACTCTGCACATTTTAATGCATTGCACAGTACATGCATTCTACCTTTTAGTCTAGGTACAATGCATGCACCCATACCCAAGGACAGTAATCAGAGATAATACCTTAAACTTAGATTTATTTTGTACCATATTCTGTGTGTAGCCTTGGACCTCAGTGAATATGTCTGCTGTTCACCCCTGCAGAAAAGCTCTCGGTCATGTAAACAGAACATCAAAATGTTTTAGTTAAAACAACAAAGATGAAAAGAGAAAAGAGTTGCGCCTTTCCGTCTAACTCACATGCATTTGCTTTTAGACAACAAAGAAGGAGTCTGGATGGCATGAGGGCTAAGAACTGTTTTCCTCTCTCCTCTAATTAAGTGCTTTTGTCATCTTGCTCTGATGCTCAGGTTTTTAAAGCCTCTCTGAGGTGAATGAATCAGTACTTATGACTACTGTGATGCTGCAAGATAAAACCATGTTGATAGCTTCTAATAAACATGACGCACTGCCTAAAAGCTGAAAAGTCTGATGGCTGGCAGAAAGCTTTGAAGATCGAGCTCACCGTCCAACCACTATTTCCTCTCTCCTCTTGTTATGTTGTGTTCTTATTAGGGAGCAGCAAAGACTTGAAGCGCATCGCCTGAAACTGTGTGAGACAAAGAAATAAATGAAGATCTTGGCCTTGTGTGCGCGCGTGTGTCAATAAACTTTAATTTATCTTAGTCATACACAACTAACAGGATTCTTATTAATGAGCAAAAGTGCAGATATTTTAAACTGAATTACTGTAGTTCCAAGCTTGTCAAGATTGTGACCTAGAAAAGAGGCTGGGATGTTTTTGGGTCAGGAGGTTTTTCCTGCAACATGCTCTCCTCTTTCTCGTATACTCTTTCATATACACACAGACATACATCAAGGCAGGCCATTTTAAAAGCACAGGATATATTCCTATGTGTCTATGAAGTGCTGGCAAGGTTTCCTGGCCTGCAGATATCATACGCCGCCTCTGTTCCATCACATCTTTCTGCACGCTTTGACCCGGAAAGACTAGATTCTTAGAGTGGACATAAGAAGAAGAGCCAACACACAACTGGGCTCCCAAAAGCAGACCTTATGGTAAGGTGATGTCGTTTCAAATGTCAGGCTTAGTGCCAAATCTGAACCAGTGAGGATGGATTAATGCCACCAGCTGTTAGGTTATGACAGTATTTTCTGCTCATGAACAGCTTTCCCCAGTGTGTTGTTCTAGTAGCTCTTTGTTTGTGTCTCATTTACTGAGGGCTTCATTGTTTATGAGGTGATGCATGTCCAAGAGTGTTGTCATCTATAATACTCATCATGGTTCTTTTATTACTGGTCAGGAGCCCTTTACTTATTTATCAAGCTTCCTGTAAGGTCCCAAAAACTTCTAGTCTTCGAGTTCTAGTCTTCCAGATCAGAGGAATGAAGAAGAGAAAGGTAAAGAACGGCAGAAAGGAAGAGGGAGAGGGAGAGAGAGCACATATGCATGACGCTCGGAGTATGTCTCTGTACTTTGCCATTTCTCATCACTCCCTCTCTCTCAGTTGTATCCCACACCTGAACGTTGCCGATGCCTTCCGCTTGCCAAACTCCAACCCAGAGTAGGTAATTGAAGGAGCGGGAGGGAAGCTGTCAGCAACAGAGTTGCAATAAGGAAAATCGCCCAAGGGGGACCGAAACAGTCAGAGACGAGGGGAGAGAGGCGAGGGAGGAAAGAGGCGACAAAGCAGCTTCAGGTGACCGAGTCGCAATGGAGGCGCGCGGCGTGCGTGTTTAGGACGGATCGCCTGTGGAAGCACCGCTTTTTTGTCTGGATTATTAAAAGTGAACAACCCCCTGCGCTGACCCGGACTGCCTGTGTCCGATCCACTTCACGGGTTTTCCCACAACCATGAATGTGTCGCCCACAGACCGCAGGAAAAACATGCGACAACTGGCTTTGGAGATTGGGATCCGAGTTCTGCTTTTCGGAGTTTTTGCGTAAGTAAAACGTCAACCCGCGGTGCATCTCTGTAAAGAGAACAACAACAAAAAAATCTTCGTGATGATAACATCATGCTTTCTCACCGTTTAGACACAGAAGGGGTGTGTTGTGTTAATTTGTCTGTTCAGCACCATGGACAGATCACCTCCACGCGCTGCGTTAACAGGTTGCTGAAATAAATCAATATAAGCTTCTTTACTTCCGGCTTAAAACAATATACAACCATTTTATGATGAACGTCTTATTCTTATTTTCTATTTCTTATAATCCGGGGCGACTAGATAGAAGCGCAGGGGCTGCTTATTGTTTCACTTCACAAGAACCAGCAAAACCACTAGGGAAGCCCAGTGACGCTCAGGCTGTAGCGAATCCAAGATTTCATGAGAGGATCGTGCCTCACTGGTGCAACCTTCAAAACTAACGTAAATCTAAATTATTAACTGCATCTTGCTTGAAGGTATTAAGTCATTTTGCATCATAGTTGTATCATTTATGTATTTTTTCTTTTTTCCTGTGTGATCTAAAGAAAAGAGGAAAAAAGGGAAAAAAAGAAAGAAAAGCCCCCAAGCTTTGTTTTCTGACTCACCTTGCTTTGGTTTTCATTGAATCTCTTGGGGGAAAAAAGTCAGAAATGATGGTTGGAGAAGGTAGCCGCACTGCCTGTATTGCTTTTGTACATTATCATTAATATGTGTCCCTGGGCTAAGTGCTTGAAGTCAAATGGAAGGACTTGAGGAGAAGATATAATATTTCAACCAAGGTTTAGCCTTTTGTGTGGCACAGTGGCGTAGTATCATCAGCATAAACCAAAAAAACATTTTTATTTAAGCTTAGGCAAAACTTAAAGATCATCATCTACATGCTTTACTAGAAACATAAATGACAAAGTCCTCAATCACTGTAATGAAGTGAGTTCCTGAGGCTGATAAATAGTCTGTTATTAAGCTCCATCAGTAAATCTGATCTACTTTTTATTTGCAAAATATAATACCACATTCATTGCTTACAATACATCATGCCAACCTCTGTGTGTGACTATGCATAAATGCAACAAGCTCGTGCTGTAGTGCCAGATCCATCTTTGCACTCTACAAGGCTCAGATGGGATGTTTTGTGACTCTTAGGTTCTTTATTTTCGATTGCATGTCTCAGTCATGCATGTAGCAGCCAGGAGCGTGTGGCCATATAGATTTCTTCAAGACTAGCAGTAATTGTTGCATCGAACTATCTTTGTTCCCAGCAGACCAGAGAGAGTCACCCTTTGGCTTGAAAGCTGGCAGATGCTGTTCTTGCCTCACCTCCAAAATCACTGTGAAAGCAGGATAATTGGGGTCAGCAGGAATCTGCTGTTTTCTTTGCTTCAGGTGTAAAGGGCGGTTTTTAGCAGTCACCTTTTGTACCTGGTGCTGAGCGTGTAGGCTCGGTGTAGACGTGGCTCTCAGTAGTTTGATCTTGAGAGGAAAATGGCAGCCTTTTGTTTACCATCGAGATTTATAAGTCCTCAGTCTATATGCTTTGTTGCTTAGTGTCTCACATTAGAATTTAATTTCAGTGTTTTCTTTCCATTGCACTGGAAGAGGGAAAATAAACTGTGTTTTTTAATTTGCTGTTCATATTTCCTCATGATGTGAAGGTCTACTGAGGAATGCTGCAAATAAATGTATTCACACTCTGATTTGGCTTCATAGGCAGAATTGAATGCAGTAAAGAGGTGTCTTTCATCAGAGATCGCCCTTCAAGCGCTGTGATTCTGTCTGTTTTTCTGGTGTAATTCAATAGACATAACTGCAGGATAAATCAAATTCTCTGTCCTTGATTTGTCACCCAGATAAACAGGAGCATTTAAACCTTGAGCCGTGAAATCCTTTCACATATTACTGTACTTTTATTTGAGCCCACTTGACTCCTTGCTTGTCTCTTGCACATCTGATGCGCTGACCTTAATGATGGGACAAGAGGGTGGCATTAAGTGTTATGAAACTACTGCCATGTATGTAGTCGCCATACCAAAGCTTTGCACTTCAGGAGTTCCACATCTTACAAATGCAAAGTAAAAAGTTTGTCGTAAGAGGAATCAGCTCTCCGAATTTTAACAAAATAAAATGAAAAAAGGATCTCTCCTTTAATTTCATGATTCGAGGTGATAATGAGATTGATGCTATTTCATTTCTCTTGTAGTCCAAAGCACAACAAGACATGGCTTAGACAAATGCCAAGGAGTCATGTCTTGATGATGGGTTGTTTCTTTCTGCTTCTTCCGAAGCTCAGCATTGGACTCCTGAATATATAATTCCCATAAATATAATAAATCTACTTAAATATAGAACAAATGACAAAGCAAGGAGGACACAGATAAAAAAGACAAGAAAAATAAGGTGGAGGACATGCAGCAGAGGAGATCTGAGACACTTGAGGCACAAAAATATATAGAAGCATTAAAACCACTCTGGGAATTTTTATCAGTGCAATCTAAAAGCTTCTTGATGGACTGATTGGGTGGTCTGATGTACACAACAAAACTAAATAGATTGTTTTTGCTGAGAGTGGCAATTTAGGCCAAAGGAGAATGGATTCTTTCATTTGAGAAAATGAGGGCGGCAAAGAAAGGATTTTAACTGCATGTGATGCCGACCCACAGCAGGAAGTTCCAGTGTGTGATAAATATTAATGCAACCTTTACGAAAAAATTGTGAAATGGTTGTTGTTAAATGAAATAATTGTCATACTACACATTTTGTCCTGCTAATGATGTTCATTTCACAGCATGCTCTCTGTCAGATGAGGAGCAGATATAGCTCAGAGCACTGGAATTATGAGAGCCTGTGAGATGCTGGTGAAGACAGCATGTGATCAGACTTTTTAATCTGCATGATATAGATGGAGGTGTTTTGGCACTGGCTTTGCTGGGAAAATATCTTTAGAGCATTAGCGGCAGTTTCATCAGAGTGTATTGCCTCGTACTTGATGAGAAAAACCCTACTTCTATAGGGGGATGGAAAGGTATAGTCTTCTCATTGCTGTCAGATTATAGACTAAGACAGATTGAGCCAAGTTGCAGTTCTTATGGCACACTGCTGCAATGGCTGGTGCTGTTGCCTCTCAAAGTTCTGAATCTCATTGGCAAACATGTGTCGAGGATTCTCCTGTATCAGCAAGGTGGTGTTCGACTGGTCATCCGGGATATGGCCTAAGTCCTGTCCGGCATGCTCTACCTGAACCCGGTCCCATGCAAGCTGGCAATCCCATATTCTGACGCCGTATTAAAGAGTCCCAGCCCGACTAGAGTCTGACAGAGTATTTATTTACAGAAGTTTAGGTTACATGGCAGAAGCGCTACCGGACTGAGAGGCGGCTCAGCAGACCCCCCGAAAATGGTTTCATCTTTTTTTACAGCTCCACACACACAATCCCTCCCCCCAAATATCACCCCAGACATCAGTACCCAATAAGGAATCGACTATAGACCAGGAGCCTTCCTTGGTCTGCAAGATCTCATGAGCCAGTTTCGAGGCTGTTGTTCTCGGGAATTTCCACTGGCCTGTTGCCCACCATCTGGCCGGACATTCCATCTCAGCCTCCTCGCTGCACAAAATGTTCCTATCGTCAGTTTAAGTCGACCTGTCCGCGAACTGAACTGCGTCCGTGTCTCCATATGGCTATAAACAGTTTCCATTTCACCATAATGAGCATTATTTCCTTCAACACATGCTTTTTCCTCAGTTTCCAGTCCCACCCTCTGTACACACACACACACACTCACAGAGAGAGAGAGAATAAGGGAACGAAGGTTAATCAATGCACTGATATAATTCCGATAATTTCAGATAGTTTGGCAGGGAGCTTCAGGAAGTGTTTTGTTTAATGGTCGACGTATATATAACCAACTCTCTGCTGAAACATTAATTCAGAAAATAGCTCTTTTATCAGAGGAGGGAAGTTTATCCATTAAGGTTTTAAGCCTTGCAGTTACATAATAAATGTGAAACATTTGCACAATTAATTAAAAAAAAAGCTGTTCATAGTACGAGTAAAAGTGTCTGCTCAGTACGGTCCCAGGGGAGGTGATGACCCTCTTAATAAAAGAATTTGGTCACCCTTTCTGTCTGCTCACACAATAACTAAGAAAAGAAATTTAAAATATTTTCTCTTGAGGCTGTCTCACATTACAGTATGTGTGACTGCTTCATAATCAAAGACCGCCCGTGTTTTGCTAGCTGAATGGTTATAATGTGAATAGCAGCATACTCATACTGAAAAAGCTACAATGGTGTGGAGAGTCTCTGATGAGATGCTGTGCAGTTATAGTCCCTGGTAGGCAATCTGAACTGAAAGATATTGAGAAATACTTTCAATCAAAAACAAAGTTTTATTTCACAGAACTATGGTGGCATAACTGTGCAGTGTTCAGCTCTTTCCTTTCACACATCAAACAAAAAATAAATAAAACCCAAACACCAAACAAAAACTAAAATCCACACAGTACAGTAAACATAAATCACAAGTAAATATTGCTGTCCAGCAAGGATGACACAAAAAGACTTAGATATTGTTCTAAGAATCATGATGACCCAATGATAAAACCAAGTAAATATTGGAACAGCTGCCAGGTTGTTTACTCATGTTATTCTGGTATTATTTCTCTATGCACATTTGCAGCATGGCTGTTTCTTGTTGTACCTTTTTAATAATGCCTTCTGTCAGTTTCCACTACATGATTATACTCTTGTGTTCTATTGTTCTTTATGTGTGCCAGCGAACATCTGAAGCGCTTCCTCACAGGTCATCCCATCTGCAACCCTCATTATCTCAACTATTAATGAAAAATTGATTGCACTTCTTTGACAACTGACTGTGACTGCAGAGGCTGATTCACTTCCCATACAGATGATGTCAACACAAACACACCAGGAACAGAAAAAAAGGCCCATTTTTATACCTGATAAAAATAGGCTACATTCAGCATGATTAACTATCCACTTCTTAGAAAAGTAGCAGGTAAAGTGGGAGTCCATTTACAGAAATCCAATTAAACAGAACAAAAGGATTATATTTTAACGAGAACATGTTAAACTAAAAGAGAATGAAACATTTTAGAATGTGCCATGTGAAACCAATTTGCTTGATAAATGCCAAATTCAGAAACTGAGAGGCATGTTTGAAAAGACTACACCGTGGAAGACATCCTGGAAGGTAGCAGAGACAGGATCCAAGCAGAGGAAAGATTAGCCAAAGATTTGAGGAGGACTGAATGGAAAAAAAAATGCTGATCAGCAAACCAGGGAGATGCTGTGATAGAAGAAGGCGTGATGTTGAATGTGAGCAGAGGCTGCTGATTGTCACGTAAGGACCAGGGATTCCCTGACAGCTCCAGTCTGTCACCGCTCTAAGCTACTGTGGCATTTCATTCCCCACAATCGTTTGATCAGCTCATTATGTCTCACTGTCCCCGGAGTCATCAATCCACCTCCATCTCTTTATCTCTCCTCTGGCATATGATCAGTCAGTCTGTCTGTCTCTCTTTGACACGCCGTGTTTTCGGGAAAGGTTGCCCTGTGGGTCAACTTGAGCAATGCAAGATAAAAATTTACAAAAAGCATTGCAGTGACAGGAGATAGAAAATAACTTCTTACAACTTTCTTTCATGTTCAGCCTGAAAACAGTCATCTCTTGCTTTTATCTTTAAACAAATAGTGCTAAGTTCATATGAAAGTATCATTTGTGTAAAATAATAGTAGTCACAAAGGATCCAAAAGAAACTGTCAACTGAACAGTGATGCAGACAAAATTATGCAGGAGCATAAGAAAACAAGTGGATCGTGATAAAATATTAATTTAGCACAACTATAAAGAAATAAGTTGTCAAAGTTTTACTTATTAGAAATAGCAAGAGAAAAAGAAAACTACCTTCACACAAAAATCGAGTTTTTACCTAATCTTTTGCAAGATGTATCATGATCAAAATCAGCCTTCAGTCCTGTGTCTGAAATTTTACCTTGAATCTAAAAACACCACCTTGAGGTCAGTTCCAAGGAGAACGCCTGAAGAACCAATACTGTACAGCTAATCTGCTTGTGCTATGAGGAATCAATAAAATGAAAAGTTAACACAAGCTGGAGCTCAAGCTTGACAGATGAAACAAGAAATAGAAGCTTGTGTTTTTTTTTCTTTTGCTTCTGTCTGACTCTGATTGTGGCTGTAATAGCACAAAATGTGATTCAGGAAGTCTACATAGTATACGTAGAGAGGTTGCGGAGTTCCATCAGAAATGCTAAGACCTGTGGTTTTTGTTTCTCAGACAGTGACTGAATTTGACTCTAAAGCAGCTAAATGTTGTCACATCACCATTTTCAAAGTCTGACACTGTTCTAACCATGCAGCACTTTTAGGCCCAGGAGGCATGTCCGTCTACCGGCAAGTTTATTTTTTCACATGGTTTTGGTCTCAGTTGATGCACAATGCTGCATTTCTCCGGGAAGAACAGCTCGCAGACCTCAAACAAACCTCCAGCATCCATGATGCTGGCAAATGAGTTGGTGCAGTTGGTGGGCTGCTGGAGACTTGGGATGACACCCCTCGGGTATCATGGATGAGTGGAGATGATAATTAGGAGGGTTGAGCAAAGGCAGTCTGAGAATGACAGAATATGGATGACATTTAAAGAACAAAGATCAGGGTGATTGACTCAAATAAAAATGGGCTGGAAAAAAAATCATTGGCCAAGACTTGTGTCATCATCAGAAATAGGAATGAAGGTTTTTTTTTAGGAAAAATGGAAGAGTCAAAACAAAACAGGCAGCTTCATTTTATTTTGGTTTAACTTAGGATAAACCGTGATTAGTTAATTTATTCATAGTTTCTCTACCAGTCCACTCTGCCAGTATACAGTATGTACTACTAATGGCTATAAAGTGGGCTTATTATCAGTCAAATGTAACCAACTTATCAAGAATTTTACACGCAGCTCAGTCATAGACAGCATGGTGAATTACAATGAGAACACATTGTAATTCACTTCAAGTCTGTCTCCGTCTCTGAATGACAATACTGAAAACTTCATTTTAAAACCCCTTAAACTCAGTCAGAGAAGAGACACTTCACCCAAAGGGGTGTTTTTTTTGCTCATGCAATCTCAGCAGGTAAGAGAATTGCAATTATGAGTTCTGGATGTTAGGATTAGTATGCTCTGTCACTTCCCACTAGATCTTTTTTTTTTTATTTTGCAAACAAATATTTCTGGATATGCAACCATCCAGGGGGCACAACACTGCCTGGCAGTCCTGTGATTGTAAGGAATTTGATTAACATTCATCTTCAATGAGCCATGAAATACTATTTATTTGTTTAGAGTTTTGAAACAAAATTTTTAAAAATGGGAAAAATATTTCTGCTGCTTCTCCTGTTTTTTTTTTACTTTCATTGTTTTTTCTCTTCTCTGTAAATTAAGCAATATCTGCAGAATGATAAAACCATTACTTATACAAGTATAATAATAATGACAGGTTATACTGTACTTTACAACCTGCCACATTCAATAGAAATAATACCTAGTAAAAAGTCATCTCAAATAATTCCTTCACAGCCTATTTGTTTCAATATTCCTTTTATAGTCACCCCTAAAACGCACAGATAACATTCTTAAGCCCATTATGACGGATCGATGGAAATTCCATATTGTATCTTTTTCCTTATACATGCTATAATTCATCACCTTTTAAAGAAACCTAGCTTGGACCCCTTATCTGTAATAACTACAGACCAATCTCCAAAATGTCCTTTTTTATCTATGGGTCAGGAGAAACCAATCTGTGCACTGTTGATGTAATAGATGAATGATAACAATGTTTTTAACAGCTTTCAGTCTGGTTGTGAAGCAGCGCTACAAGCGCTGCTTGTTAAAATAAGCAATGAAATAGTGAGTGCAGATAGAGGAGACCATTCAGTTTAACTTCTCCTGGACTCAAGTGTTTCCTTTGATACTGTCAATCATA
The DNA here is from genome assembly GCA_036024015.1 of Craterocephalus amniculus. Lineage (NCBI taxonomy): Eukaryota > Metazoa > Chordata > Actinopteri > Atheriniformes > Atherinidae > Craterocephalus > Craterocephalus amniculus. The sequence goes on along the minus strand of JAVQJG010239095.1, from coordinate 4,996 downwards.
ACACCCTCCTCCATTGCTTGGGGTTCTGGGTTATACAATGGGGATTCTGCTCTCAGCATATTACATTCGCATATCTTTAAAAGAGCCTTTTCAGTCACTGAATCACTTTCCTCACAGCTGATTTGTGGCGTTCCACAGGGCTAAGTCAAGGACCCTCTTCTGTTCTGTATTCATGCCTTGACCAATGAACCAAACTTTCTTCTAATTCTGTGATGGTAAGTTAGAGGTCAGTCAGTTTTTCCCCCAAATTCTTTTAATTCTGTTTTTTTATAATTTCTTCCAATTAAAGTCAGGCTGTAGAAGTCCTGAAGAAATTTAATTGTATTCTTATTTGTAATGACCAACATGTTCAATATGCTGAACTTGTTAAAAAAAAGAAGTTTGGTATTTTTCAACTTAAGACAATCCAGAGGATTGGAACATCTCTTACTATTTGTGTGTGTGTCATATTTTTGCCTGCAGTTTACTTTCATTCAGGTACCAGTCAGGGCTCTCTCTTTCTCTATTTTTCCATCTGATTAAAAATGCAGCATCTGTAATAAGAAAGTGCAAGCTCATCTCCTCCCTGCACTGACTTCCTGTTTGAATTTGCACTAGTTTTCAAATCTTACTCCTCACCTTTAAATTTTTAAGTGATCTTGCCCCGGAAAACGTCTTAGACTTATTGATCTGGTATGTGCTTTCTCAGCAGCTGAGATCCACTGATTGAGCCCTTCAAACTATCCCCGGCCAGATCACAGTTTGTGACTAAGGGATATTATCCATTAGAGCCCCAACCTTGTAGGTCCTCGTCCACTGAACTTAGAAACCGTACGTCTTCAACTTTAAATCCATCCATAAACCTTTCCTCTTTGATAATGTTTGCTCCTAAATAACACATCATATTATCATTTTTGTGAATGTCCTTCAGATTTTACTCACATTGGCCCTACTTCTACAGCAAGTTATAATTTTAAATTCAATAAAAATAATACTCTATTTCTTCCTCTAATTACTTTTATTTTGAACTCAGCCAAAAAAGAAGTAGTGACTCGGCATGTGCAAGCAAAGATGAGTTAAAATTGTGTAAAGGTGCAGGGAGACGGATCTGCACAGCTTTTCTTTTCCTCCCTTAATGATATTTCTGCTGGTACACCTTCATGTCTTCTTTTTTATTGCACTCTTTGGTTTTTCCTTTAATCTGCTTCATTACTGACATTTGGAGCATCTTACAAAGATGAATGAGGAGATGAGGGGATGAAGGAACCTCCCACCAACATACCCACAACCACATATTGAAGGTTGCTGGCCCAAATCTCCAAATATATCACAAGTAAGCTCTACTCCCCCAGGAAAAGCCTTCATCACGTCTCCATATGTGTCCCTTAGGCTCCAAAGACTTACCGTCACAGAACTCTCTTTTATGAATCTCCAGTGTTTTCCTTTCTTATAGTACAGGGTGAAAGCTCATATTTTGTCATAAAAAAAAGTGAACTTCTTGCAGCATATTTACAGTATTTTTTGCACGATAAACAAAATCTTACAGTTTTTTTTTACTGATTGAAAATGTATAATTAAACGAAAACTACAATTTGTAGCCAGATGATTAACAAATAAAACAAAAAAGAGAGATGTCATCTGAACACTATGCATTGAATTACATGTAGACCATAATTAGGCAGACATTGTTATTTATGGTGTTTCAGCAATGAGGGTAAAACAGTTATAATGAAACTCATTAGTGGATTTATTTTCCAGCCATCAGCAGACACCGACTCTGTCTAATTTACCCTTTTTATCTCCAAATGCCACACACTTCAGTGCCATGCAGACAGGTGATTTGACTAGAATTAATTACAGTACACTGATTAGACCTCACATCAGGAGTGCATGTTGAAAGACAGCCTGATTGAATTATTCTAGACTTGAGCATGTATATGGAAGTTGGTGACCTTTGTGTATCTTCTGTTTATTAGTGGTTGAAATAAGGGTTTTTAGAAAACTTGTGACCAAAAGCCTAAGAAACAGAGCGATGTTACCCCACTGCAGAGCAATACATGCACACACACACTGATTATTATTATCATTATTTAAACAAGACACCTATATGTAAATAACCAGATTTATGATCTGCTTCTTGCAGATGTTTTAAGTTTTAAAGATCAATGTAAAAAAAAAACATGGACAAAACGGCTTTGCTAGTCGAGGTTATGAATGAAACAGGCATAATACAATGGTTTGATAACATCATAAAATATTAACATAATTCCTTAGTGTAGTGAATAAGAAAATGTTTCCAAGATGAGAAGTGCAGCTGAGGTCATTTTAGGAGAAATTACAAACCAAAGTGGCTTGAAATAAAGGTTCAGTCTAAACAAAAAAACATGTTATTTCCTTTTGTACTGTCTGATTATAGCTGTTACACGTGGATTTGTGGAAAGAAAAAAACTGCTGCTGGATCGTTTAATTTTGGAATAAAGACTCAAATCGTGCCTTTTGTGGCAGTTATATATCTCCTATTCCAGGTTAAAGTAGTAATAGAGCAAAAAATATGTATTACTGCCTGAAGTTAGTTGACCTGTAGCTAATTCCACCCACAGTCAACCTGAGCAGAAGTTAAATCACTCTCTCTGAAAAGCTGTGGGGTGCACATGGCATTTATACCATACCGTAGAAGCAATAAGTAAAGTTCAATTAATCATTTCTCAGAGGGAGCAGATTTTTTAAAATTGATTTCCACAGGACCGTTTGAGGCCAAGAAAGCCATCATCTGTGACTGACAGACAATAAAAATCTGAGCTAGCTGCACAGATTCACAGGGTGGCTGGGTTTCACTCCATCCTTTGTCAATCCCTGCTTTTCCCTTAAAGATCTTCTTCTGCTAGAAAATACAGAATGAGAACAGTATTTTTTTTACTCCTGCTTATGAGCTGCACAGTCCACTTTTAAAACTTGTTTTATTCTTTGACTTGCAAAACCAGCGTGACTTAGTCTTTTAAATTCCTCTTATTTACTTGCTTTGATTGGTTTTATTGTGTTGGTTTTTAGTCATTTTAATGTCTGTGTTTTTTATGTGCAGCTATATTACTCATTGAAATAAGCAGATGTGAAAATGCAGTGAAAGAAAAGTAATTTCATGCTTTCAAACGTGCCACATGACTTTCAAACACCTTCATTTAGAGAACAGAAAAAAAAGAAATCCAGATGGCAAAGGGTGATTTTCCACAGTGGAAAGAAAATCAAAATGATGATAAAAGCAAGTGTTGTGAATGGCAGGCAGAAAACAACAAAAGAAGCCCATGATGGAACATAAAACAAATTTAAGCCTTAGCCATGAAATTTACACAGCCTGAGGCAGAAAAAATGAGTGTCACAGTGAGAGAACATTCAGTTTTCTGAATTTACACGTCAGCAGCTGTGTGATAAGTCATTACAGATCCATAACTGTTCAGATCCAGCGTTTGTAATTGTGTCTTTTTACATGTTTGGAAGAAAAAGCTAGATTATTTGTATTGTGAACCTGGCTTTAGATGCTGCTAACAACTGACTTTAATACTCTGTGGGTGTCAAAAGGATCTGTATGTTCCTTTGAAAGAGGGTTGAAATCTGCCTTCTGTTGCCATCAAGTTTAACATTTGATAAAGTGAACAATAAGGATGATGACAAAGACGATTGACAGCCTTGTGTTCCATATGCGGACCCAATCTGAGTTTGCAGTTTTAGTGCTTGTTTCATTTCTCAAATCTTCTCCCTTCCAATCATTTGCCCGTCTTCTCTATGCATGGTTAACCTCACTTCTATCTTCATAAACTTTACAAGCATGCATACCCACAACCAACCAAGCGCCTGTATATACCTTCTGCTGATATCTGAAATCCTTGGCATTTGCTCTCTACTTTACTGAGCACAGATTTCTTGAACTTTGATGTGACCGCAGATGCCAGTTATTCTGCCCACTGAATTAATTTCCCCTGCCTGAGCTGACAGGATTTTAAGTCTTTAAAGTCAACAGTTTCAAAGGAAGAAAATGAATTCATTCGGTCTAGATTAAACATCTCAAGTCTATCTGAAAGCATATTCTCCCTCTGGAGCCGGTGGTTTATCTAAAGGTTACAGGATAATTACAGAGCAGTTGGGGGGGTGGGTCAAAGCTGTGGTAAAAGAAAAGATCCAAAATATACATTAAGTGCAAGCATTTTACAGATGTTAAATTTCAAAGTATGGAGAATTGAAATTAAATGCAATATTTAATCCTGTACTGATTTTCCCCGTTTTTGTTTTCCAAAGCTCTGGCATGCCGCACATTACAATAATAATACGACTAGTAATGATGAACTAAAAAAATTATGTTCTTTGCTGTCCAACAAGTGATGTCAACTGGTGATTGAGATAGTTTGGTCCAAAAAAAGGTATATCCACGAGTCTTTAGCATAGATAGGCAGAGGACAGTTAACTTGTCAACAAAAGCATTAGAAAATTATTGATATTCCTTAAAAAACAATGTCTTTCAGGGGAGATTGGAAGAGATTTATAGTACACGCAAGGTACCGTTTACAACACTGAGGTGTGGACCTCTGTATTTAACACTAGATTCTTCCGAGCCATGGGGTTATCTGAGAAGACTAATTAGCAGTAATGAGCGGATAGTACTGAAACATCAATTCCTCCCATACCACCTACTAGAACAGATTGGAAAACAAATACTCCTTCTCATATTAGGAATGAAAATGAACATAGTGGAAAGAAACTAAACTGTGAGGAAAGGTGGTCATATATGGAGACACTTAAAGGGACTATACCCGATTTCACGTCCGGCTAGCTTAGTTAGCGATGGCGGCTATTTTTTTTTAGCTTTTGCATGACGCTTTTTCTTCGCTAAGGGGTTTAACTTTCAGAATTTGACTCCGGATCACTAGGGGAACGCTATTACTGGCTGATCGGAGTCTGGACGTTACAAAAATTAACCAGGCAGAGAAAGCGTCCCGCCAATGCTAAAAAAACTAGCCACTTTCGCTAA
>JAVQJG010239047.1:0-45102 GCA_036024015.1 Craterocephalus amniculus | reverse complement strand
AGGATGACCGTTCAGCCTGTTGCCTAAGTTAGAAGTCTTCTGTTTTGTACAACTTAGCCATTATTAATATTCAGTTTATTTACCTCAGTTAAGATCTCATACAGAAAATCCTGACACATGTCATACTACCCCATGACTACTATCGATGACAAAAAAATAACATAACAGATATAACAGTGCTCATTTTGTTACAGTGCAATAACCTGCTGGGAAAAAACCTAACCTGCATCTTGGCATTCATAGATATTCATTTTATGCCTGCCATTTTATAACATCTTTTCTGACCAATACCACTCCCATTATGGAAGCCACACTTCCCTACGGTGGCAGCCTCCCTCACCAGAACAAAGGTTGTCTTTGAATTCTGATTTCATCTGTAGGGAGGGAAGTCTATCAACAAACACACCTTCTTTTTAGCCCAAAATGTTCTTTTCCAACATCCCAACACACAGTCAGACACCTCTAGATTTGCTTTGTTCGCGCCCTTACTAGAGGTGCTTTGGTGGTATCAGAAGGACCTACCCAGTTTTTAGTTCATTGGTCATACTGTTATTTGTGTAAACATAGTGTTATAGGTTGAATTTTGAAAAGGAAAGAAAGTACACACTTTTTTTGGAAAAGAAACAATGACATTTATTTTTTTTTCTTAGCGCTTTTCTTAATTAGTCTGTTGTGCCCACTGATCACATATAATACAGTTAATATAAAAATGGCTTTTTAACTTTACACCCAAAGCAATAACAAAATGTTTTCTTAAAATATGTATGCTAAAAATACTGAGAAATTATTTTCACTTAACATATTGGAGTATAGCTTGTGTATCTGCAGTGATGATATAACCATGTTTACTGTACCTGACAAATTTCTTCCTTTCCTTTTCTGCTTACTTCATGTAGTTCTTGTTGTAGGCACTTACCAGGGTATAACAAACCACTAAAGAGATAAAGCATCACTCACCTCAGTTTAATCAACCTCTTATATTAAGTTGAGTCAAATGTTTCAGCATTTTTTTCCCAGTCACCATTGCAATTAGAACTACAAAGCATAAACAGCCATTTGGCAAATTTGTCTCTAGATACCCATTTTGTAGCTGAATTTCATTAAGCTTAATGTGATGCTGTAATCAAAAGTAGTCCGCTCCTCGCTGTAATTTAAAACCCATTTAAACTGTTCACATACAGAGGATTTGTCATTACATCAACATAATAGAATATATAACAATATTTCCAAGAAAAATCAAGAATCCATTTTTAAATAGAAAAAAGGGGGTATAGTTCATCAAAAGGCTTACACCATAGTCACTGTAATTTGTCTACTCTACTAAATCTCCCTTCCCATAATAGACAGGTGTTATAACTGTTTCTCTAACTCGTCTATGGATGTTTGACAAAGCACAGACGGTATTGCTTGGGACCACACAGACAGTTCCACAACTCTGAACATATTTCACAGTCAATTACAAGAGAGTTGACCACCATCATCTTCTTCCCCTTCTTTTCTATGCCAGCATTTCGGGATGAATGGTATAGAAGTATATCTTTTTGCAGTAAATTCCCCTTCCTGTTGATGTTAGCTTGGTTTGATGTAACGTTTACAAAGCCACCACTTCAACTGGGGTGGCGAGTAATCTAGTTCAAAGCGTTCCATCCCAGTCCAATCATAGACTTGGTAGTTTATCTGAGCTGGTGATCAGCAATGGGTATGCCTTTTGAAAACAGTCCAACATTGTTCACCCCAGCTCACGGCCTTGTCCATTCACTGTAGTGGTATGAGGTGCTCTACACAGCTGGGCTCCTTAAAAGGCATTGTCAGATACATTTATGACTGTGGCTTTAACTTCCACTCCACTTGGAAGTCCCTTCCCCGAAACACAGAGCTTTGTAAAGAAAGTAGAGTGCATACCGGTAGCTTCCACTGGTGTCAGCAAAGCTTTGGAATCGCATTTCCTTGTATCCCCATAAATGCGGTGGTTCCTCAGAGACGCATAAACAAAGAGGCAGGCCACTGAAATCACAGCCAAGAGCACTCCAAAGACAGTGATTACTGCTGCATCCCATTTTTCTGTGTCCTTGGCTGCCAACTCTAATCCCTTAGTGGTGACAATGACGCATTTGGTGTCATGGTTGTAGGGGATGCTGCGAATATCCACACAAACTGTGTACTGAGTGGCAGAGCTGAGATGGGTGAGGTTGTAGACCTGGACATCTGAAGGAACCCTGGTGGTGAACGCAGTGGTGGGGTGGTTAGCATTTGATGTGTACCATTTAATGTTTGGGGTCAATGTGCCAGGCCCAGTCTTCCAGGAAACAAGAATGGAGTTTGTCCCCACTGATTTGACAGCAATATTCAGAGATCCGTTTGTGGTTTGGGGAAAATATCCATTTACCTCTACTGAAACAGATTTAAGATCAGCTCCGACCAGATTATGGGCAACACAAGTGTAAACGCCAGCTTCATTTTCTGTTATGTCATAGATGTCAAATGTTCCCTCGGGGTGCATGTAGAACTTGTCGGACACGGTATTCGGCAAGATTCTGGTACCAGATGGGGTGATCCAGTAGATGTCAGGCTCTGGTTCAGCAAAAGCTCGACAATGAAGTGACACGGAGCTCCCATTTTGAGTTTTGATGTGTCCTGGCATGCTTTCAGGTGATATCAGCGGTAGACAAATCTCCATCATTTCCCTGAAATGCACTTGTCGAACATGCTGGCCCTCATACTCCGGAGGCTCTACGCAGTACAATGAATCTGGCTCCATGAAGCGAATGTTGGTTTTGTTCATGTTCATCCAGCGGACTACGCAGTCACAGCGAATGGGGTTGCTATGCATGCTGACTTCTCTGAGATTTGGGAGAGATTCAACAGTAATTCTGTGGAGGGCACTTAGGGCATTGCCATTTAGCATAAGGGTTTCCAGCCGTGGTAGTTTGTAAAAAGCATTAGGATGGATATAGGAGAGTTTAGGATTGTTTGTAGCTTCAATTTTAGTTAGCTCAGGGAGATTATTAAGGGCAAAGCTGTCAATGGAAACTAACTCTGGCATGCTATTAATTCCCAGTTCTTTCAGATGGAGCATATCCACAAAGTCTCCTCTCTGTATCCTGGAAATAGGGTTCTTGTTGAGATCCAAAAATTTTAGACTTTTCACATTTCTCAGGGCAGAATGGGGCACCTCAGCGAAGATATTATCATAGAAAGAGATGCTCTCTAAGTTGTCAAGACCAGCCAGTGCATCGTCGGGTAGATGAGACAAGTTCATTCTGGTAAGAACAAGACTGCGGAGGTTACTGAGAGGTTTAAAGTTCTTTTCATCAATAGACAGAATGGGATTTTCACCAATCATTAGGATCTCCAGATTGGGCATTGGTTCAAACCACTCTCTTTTAATTACTTTCAGCTTGTTTGAATTGAGATGAAGTCGCACAAGATTGCTGAGGCCCTGGAATGCTATAGGAGAAATGTAAGAGATGAGGTTGTGATTCATGTAGAGCTCCTGAAGATTAGCCATATCTGACAGACATTGCTCAGGTAGTTGATGTATCCAATTCTCCTCCATATGAAGGGATACAAGCTGAGAAAGATTGCCCAGATGGATGTCATTGATAGAGGACAAGTTGTTTTGGGAGATATCTATCTCTGTAATATTAGCCAGGTAATCCAGTGGTTTATTGATCTTGGCAACGTTGTTTGTTTGTAGTAATAGTACTTGTGTGCCCAGTGGTAATCTTTCTGGTAGGCTGAAAAGTCCCAAATCATTACAGTCAACTGTTTGGACTTCCATGTAGACTGAACTTGGAGAAAACCATGGTCTGATTTCACATACACAGAGCTTTGGACAATCAGGCCTCACCTCAGTGGCCACAACAAAAGAGGCCATGGCCAAGCCAAGAAAGAGACAATCCACAAATGACACGTCCTTCATATTGGACTGATTCCTTCCAATAAGAATTGCTCTTTGTAGAAGTCGTCAAAACTCTTTACAAATGATTAATCATTTGCTGCAGCAGCAAAGGCGACTTGACTCACCGCCTCTTCCACACCACCACAATCTTAACCACCTCTGCTGGGCTCCCTAGGGTTTTTTTGTCTTGCTGTGGGGACGCCCTTGACTGTAATGACCAATCACTCAATGCTGACTTCCAATTTGAAGCTTTGAGGCCAAGGTCGCAGTTAAACAAACCCAAAACTATGTTAGTGGGGGGAAATGTTTGGTAAATGTAACACCTCTAAGCACTTCTATAATTATCCACGAACAGTCTTTCTTTTTCCTTATAGAAGAATGTCCTGATTGATTGTCTTCATAAGCTTCTGGAGTTCGCAGCCCAGTCCATTTCTACCTGTGTAAGACAAAAGAGATAAAGAGAAGCACTGTGAGAATTACACAACAAGCAATGTGGTCAAAGAATGTCATGAGAGAAAGATTTGGGCATATTGACATTTGTTATAGGCATACTGATGCATGTTGACATTTATACATGCTCCCTTCAAGCCATGGAGCAATCTGCTTGACCTTCTAGACTTCATTTTGGGGATGTACCACAAGCGCCCTTACAATATGGCATTCATTTGATGTAAGCTGTGTGAGTCTATTATTGGTTAAAGGGAAAGCTTTATTAATATTTGTAAATGGCAGGTATCCTAGGGCTTAAGCACTAGCCTTAAGGGAAAGATGCTTAAGGACACTGGGATATGTCAGTCACCATAGCAACAAGTAAATAAGCAGCCAGTCAAATCCAACCTGATGAGATGGTTAGGCTTTACATACAAAGCATCTGATCCAAATGCAGTTTGGACCTGTTTCTTACAGACAGCCATTAGACTTTAAAATATATTTGTTTGTTGACATTAATCATCTCTCTGCAATCATCAAATTTGTTCTCCCAAGGAGTTGGTGGTCACACATTACTAACAGATGAAATGTGTACAGTTGCCCTCGGGGATGATTAATTCTCTGCTCTATTACGAGAGATATTTACATGTACCTGTTAAATCATTGTCTTTTTAAAACAAGTTATTGGTACATTTGCTATGTTTAAGATGCCTTTTATCTTTCACATATTTACTACTGCAAACTATCTACTTTGTGAATCATTACTTGACATTTTCAATCACAGAAATGTCAGTAATATTGCAGGAAATGTGTTTTTATAAATGGTGGTGCATATTTCACAGACCTTGTGTGTAGTGTCACGGGATTTTCAAGAAGGTTAGCATGCAAATTTATTGTCATTCATAATATGGCACCTAGCTCAAGTAGTATGCAAAATATATAGGTAGCAATTTCACACATCGTGAGATAATTTCAATAATTTTAGGACATTCATTTTCATATTCAGTTAGAGGGTTAAGAGTTGGTATATACCAAGTAGAAAATCTCATGGGTGAAAAGTGAGACTGGTGCTAAAGAGCCAATAACTGCACTTTGCTGAAATGCCTCTTATAGCAAAGTTTGACCAAGTGATCTCTATAACTGAAATAAGGATCTTTCTTTGAGAGAGCAAGGATGTTCTTTCAGCCTTGGGTGTTCTGCATTTCCACTGACATGTACAGTATAGTGTAGATTATGCATATTAAGGCTGTTCAACTGTGAAAAACGTCTCTACTCGCTGCTGTGTCCTGCTGTAACAAGGCAACAAAACAGACGCAGAGCAGTAAAAGTATAAAATATACAGTACTTCAGCTGCATTGCCTCAATATGAATTCTGACATTCTAAGTATCTGGAAGACTATTTGTTTATTTGTGCTCTAAAAACACTTTCTATGATTCACCTCTTTCTTGTCACAATTGCTGTTCCAGCTACTTATTCATTCTCAAGCTTGTTCAAACATTATGTGTTTATACAAACAGTAACTATTGCTGTAGTACAACCTGAAGTTAACAGATTTTAAAAGGACTGGTGGAGATTAAACTTTGACAAAAAGAGGTTAGAAGTACTAGACCAGTCACAAAAGTTCACCTCAGAAGTACCAGATAACCCCCAAGGCTGAACTTTAGATGATTTAATGGTAGGACTTTAGAGGATTAAAATAAAGGACTTCTGACCTTCCCAATTCCCCAAAATAGGTCTAGGAAACTATTCTAATTTACAAGAGATTTCTATATAATCATTATTATTTAAAGGACCTTTATTGTACAGTAAATGGGGCAGAAATCATTGATTTGTTTAAAAAAAAGGGTACACTATTCAATATTTTATTTTCCATGCAGAAGCGCATCAACAAAATTACCCCCCAATTATTGTCATCGTTATCTCTCTCCTGAAAGCACTTTTCTGGTTATCTGCTGAAGAATTTTCCTTCATTTCAAAATCCAGACAAGGCCAACACTCTATGTTTCGGAAGTATTTGCTTTTGCAATATTCTGTGAAGAGGCTACAACTGGAGCCACTGAGGTTTTCTTGGGGAACTTCAGTCCTAATTTCATGCTTTATTTTAATTCTCTCAATAATAAACCTGAATGCATCAGATGAGTAAAATGTGTGTGTAAATATACTTAGTTCAAGGAAATTTATACATCTCCTTGAACAAACATGTGTGACACAGCTTTAAATGTCCTGTATTGTGCATTATAAATACGACTATGTTGCATCATCTTGCTTATGAGTCATACATCTCCCATCTCCACAGTTGAAGTGTACCACGTAATTTGCCGTAGCTGGCTGCCTCTTAGTGAAGGGATGGGTTTAATGGTGCTCATGATATTTTGGGCCTGAAAGATCAGGCGCCGCCTCATGAGGAACAGTCAAAAGAGACAGGATAAAATGGAAAGAACTGAGGGTAGAAGTGTGACGGCGGCTGTGAGAAGCGAGAACAAGAAAAGAGAGAAATGATTTCATTTCATCACCCGTGCCGTTTCCACCTCAGTGGCCACAAGGGAGGTGTGGAGAAAAATAAAATAAATAAATGCACAAGAACTTCAGAAACGCTGCAGTTTGCCCCGCTGGCAGATCCGAGACGAGGCTTCATTCCTCAACCCCTGCTCCAGCTTTGGCTCAAATCTGGTTTAGATGAAGGAGGCATACATGGAGCCAGTGAAAGCACAGAGAGAGAGAGCGAGAGAGAGAGAGTTGGATGGGGGGGGGGAGTGGGTGTGGGGTATTATTTTTCAAAAGCACCTGGCACTTTAATAAGCTGCTACACCCAGAGCATTCTGATAAACAGGGTTTAGCCTCTCTCCCTCAGCAAAAGCTCCTCAGTGTGGGTCATGCAGTTGATCTGCACCCTGGAAGCACAGGCTACAGTCTACAGTGTTCGGTCTCACCTGTTCTCGCATTGGCCTTCCTTTTTAGTAATCACAATTACCAGCATGTAATGTGGTCAGGTTAATTGTTATGGCTTGGCTGCACTGTGTATTCAGTGCAGGTAGCTCTAACAGGGTGTGCTGTTATTTGTTTTACAGATGATGTCATTTGGGTCAGTGGGGACAGTTTTGGACAGATTGATTTTGTGATCCTTAATTTCCGTAACAGACTTAAAAGCTTTCCGACAGTCTATATCTGAATAGGCAGCCTGGATGTGGGCTCATAGACTGTGCTGATCTGTTTCTGCAACACGTTGCATCAAGAATTAGATAAGATTATTGGCAAGGTTTCAGGATGGATGTGAGGGTGACATCACAGCCACTGAGGTGGTTTAAATGAGGACAGATTGAAATGGAGATTGCATTGGGTTTGGCAAATGTTCACGCTTGCTTGTCCAGGCTAGTGTAAATCAAGGATGGGATTAGTAAGGCTTTGCAGGACGATATGCCACATGAAGCAGCCAACTTATTTATTGGGTGTTAATGAGGATGAGATTTCATGAATTATAATCCAACATGTGGTTCATAAAAATGCTGTAATCTTTCATGTTTCATTTCTATTGTCGCATTATTTGGTTAATAATTAATGAAAAACTGAAATAAATTAGTTAAGGTTATAGTTTGGAAGAGAAACTATAGACAAAACCCAGTGCTTTTCAAATGGCCATTTTTCTTTTAAACTTCAATTATATTTCATGCACATCACCGCATTCTCAAAACAAACTTGTATCACAAATGTAAATATTTAAGCAAAATTGTATGTGTTTATATAGATACAAAATAGCTTTTCTTTCTAGATGTCATATGTAGTTCAAATATATAAAGTGCCATATATAAAAACGTAATTGACACTAATTTATAATAACATTTTTGAATATTTTTATTTTAAGTATTAACTCATTTTCACAATCTAATTTTCATGTTATAAGATATGTTACAACAGAAAACAACTGCCTCACAGAGTGAGCAACCTAGACATTTTCCCCTTTTTATGAGACTTCCCTTCAACTTAATTTTTTCACACAGTTTCCTGGAAGTCAACTGAAATCATAATAAAGGGCTGTTGAAGTAGGAAGCTCATTTGATCATAACTGGCATCTTGGGTGACCATGTGATCACCATACTGGTATGTTTCCTGTGTAGTTGCTCATTGACTCCTTTCGATAAAACTAGAATGATAAAAGAGGTGAATAATTTTAATACACTTTAGGTTATTCATTATGTCAAGTGAACTATCCAAATCAAATGCAGGGCATTTGAACACATAAATTGGTATCTCACTACCGCATTATGCAGAGCAGAGGGAGGAGGAAGTCAATACTGTAGAGGCCCTGCACCGTGACTGCTGCAACTATGGAGTCCACACACCACTTGTACAAACCTATTAGTGAAGGTCCAGTCAAGTTACCCATCCGCAGCCCACCCCTCCACACACATCCACTGCTTTTATATAGAGCTAATTCCTACAATCCGCTGCTCAGTTGCTGGTAATTGAGGCAGAGCAAGAAGAGAGGGAGAGATCTAGAGGACAAAATGACTGGCAGGGTAGGATACTGAACTCTCATCAGTAGTGGGATTTTAACCCCCAGTGGCATTTTGATTGCGTTTGTGGCAGGAAACATTCATTTTTATGTCAATCAAGCAGAGGAATTAGTCAAAATACAGACATAAATTGGAATAAAAACAAGGATGTTCTTTTAGGTTTTCTTCTTTCCTTTTTTTTTTTTTTGCAAAGAGAAGAGAAAAATGTTGTGTATTTCAAATTACGCGGTGGGTGACTGCTGGCCAAGGAGAAATGTGGTCAATAAGGTTAGGGCAAATTGAATCCAAAGATGGATGCTTGGTTTTTGCACATAGAAAAGCTTTGGATAATCTTGAGTTCAGAGATACATAATAAGCACCAAGAAATATAACTCAAAGAGCTTAAGATGGGATCCCCTTGTAACCTAATCTCCAGCTAATCTAAGCAATGACATTTGTTGTGGAAAGGCTTTCACAGGTCAGGGCTAAGGTGTTCACTCATGGAGCTAACCCGACTTCCCAGGTGTCAAGAGGAAGGGAGGGGAAAGCAATCATTCAGGCCACGGACTCCAAAGCAGCTCCATTACAGTAGGAGGCTGACAGTCTAGCCCATGGGCTTTTCACTTTGGCCAGCGTTAATCCTTCCTGTGAACATTACAGCAAACAAGCTCCTTGTATCTGACTTGTTACAAGGCAACCTTAACTGTTTGAAATACAGCTAGGTTTGCTTATCACTGCCAGATTCGATTACCACCAGAGTTTCTAACCTCCTCAATCCAGTTACTTAACAGCACTTAAAGCTCACATCCTATGTTGAATTAGTTCTATATCTTACTATTTAATTAGAAAATCCAAAAGCTTTCTTTGATATAAATGGCAAATTCTGTACATAATCACCCGATCTGATCTGATCTGGGAAGTTTTATGGATGGATCATTGGAATTACCTTTTTGTCCTATCTGTGAGTTGTTTTAGTGAATGTTGTACTTCTCTAGAAAAACACTGCTGTCATGAGATGTCGCTGGTTTGGAAGGAGGGTGCAGAAGAAGACTGGTGTATGTTAAAGACTAAGGATAGACAAATACATCTGATATCACTGGTTTATTGGCGATATCTTGTTCTCGCCATGATTTAAAGACAGGCATCCACAGGGACCTCTGTGTTGTTGGAGACACTGCAGTCTGCGTGCATGCCCCCTCCCTCCAGCAGTGTAGTAAGAAGCCTGCAGCGTCCGCTTCGGCACTGCCCATCTGCCTCATTGATTCCAACAGGTTTTATTTTTTTTCCGATATGTTTGCAAAAAGAAAAACTGTCCAGGGGCCATACTGTTGTTTTATTTTTATTTAAATCTTTAACACATAGAGATTATTAAAAGGTGTTACATACTTCATGACATTATTTGTTCTCAAATTCATTTTGAATTAAATATGTTAATTTATTTATTTTATTTTTTTAAATTAGGCTTGTAACATTTTTTATGGTGTCAGGTTTATTTGTACATTAAGGGAGCAGCAGCACATGGCCTCTAAATATCCGCTCCAAAAAAACTCCAAGCCATATCAGCTAAGGCTAATGTAAAAACAAATTATTGATCCCTATCAAAGACTCCAGATTTCTCACCACACTGAATTATAACAAAATGCTTTTCACTTTACCTGTCAGTGGTTTTACCGCTGCAGCAGGTGTATCCACACAGCAGATGCAGACTTCATCCATCTGATGTTTGATGCCAGACAGACAGCATGCACTATTTTTTTTTTCTTGTTTGTTTTTCCAAAAGGATTTTTTTTTTTTTATTTTTTTTTTTTTTACTGTAAACAGCTGCTTGCAGCAGCGGAAAGTCATGCTATGAACTGAAAAAGAGCTGAGGACAGCTGCAGAGTCAGGTGTGTATTATTATTTGTAGGTTTGCAATCGTACAGAAAAACAAGACAAAAATTAGATTTTTTTCTTTCCCTCACACATTTGTTTGTCACTAAGTATCATAAATGGAATGGAGTCCAGTCCTTTTATATACAACCTGGTTTATACTAACTAACTAATAATGCCTATCAGCTTTGTCCTTATCAGCAAAGCACAAAACCTTTCACTGCAAAATTTCTCTGCTCGGGTTTCTTTATGAGTAAAAAAGGTGACAAAACCAGGAAGATGGAAAATGTCTTATTAGAATTGACTCTAGTTTTTATAGCCTACAATAGATATTTGATAAAAACTTATATTCTTTTAAATGACATTGCCATCAGATCATCATGAAAAGCTGGGAGCCAAAATATTTAATTGGATCACCGGCATCAACTGATATGCCTTTAGTTGTCATTAGTCACAGGTTTAACTCTTAATTAAAAGCACATTTGACATGGCTGAAAACATCGGTATCTGCCCTCATTAAAATGCTCCACATTCAGGTTGTTATGTTGTTGCCTAGTGCTTATTTTATTTCATTTTGTAGTGTGGGTTTGGTTCTGTAATGACTTAAAATATACATTTCACACTACCTGGAGACCATTTGCTCTCATCTGGAAATCCATCAGTCTTATTGGGCTGAGCTCTAAGAGGTGTGCTCACTGTCAAGGTGAAAAGCTTTTCCATTCACATCTTGGCAACACCTCGCTTCCTTTCCCCACCAGGCCACCTCCACTACACGGAAGCTGGGGCTGTTGTGAACATTAATGGCACAAATGCAGTTTGATTAGAGAGCAGTGAGATATGACCACTTTAAATTAATGAGCGTGCACGTGTTCGGTCCTGGTGACTCGGCACTGTTAATTCAGGAAAAGCCTGACTCAAGTTGTCTGGGCAGCCAAACAGCTGGGCCGGACTGTTTGTTTTGTACGCTTTTTGAAATGCATTATAAATCCTCGCTTCACAGGGCTTGGATGGCGATTAGTGAAGCAGCGACATAGAGGTGATTGCTTTGCTGCAGGATGAGTACTCGTCAAAGCGTGGAGGCGGCGTGACCCTACCGCTTATGTGAAAATAAAATCATTTATTATAAACGACGTAAGATCTTTGAGAAATAATGGGTGAATATGAGGGAAAAAAATGGTGAGATGTAAGTTTTTGTGGGAAGCATAGTGGCCCCTCGGGGAGCTGATTATGAGGCCTGCACAGTTTAAGTGGTAACAAGGCAGTATTGCATCTGCTGAGACATTACAATCACTGGTAAAACTGGGTGGAAGACATAAAGGTCAGACACAAGTGGAAAGTGGGGCACAGCCGAATTGCCTCCTCTTTCAAGAGAATAGCCTGTGTATTGTAGAGATGGCTCACTGGGAATTTTGATCCACTGGTAATAAGCCTTGCAAGGCTTTCTTCAAATCCCCCCCCCCCCTCCTTTTTCTCTCTCTCTCAGGCTCCTTCTCTTTGCTACTTTTTCCCTCTTGTTCACCTTTTCTCATGATAATGAAACCCCTTCATGTTTTTTTTTTCTTTTTAAGAAGCATGTACTTTTGCAACTTGCGTTCTCACATTTGTCTCTGCTGTCTAAACCCTGACATTTCTTCTAATGTTCATGATTAGCATCATGGCCCACACAGGCAGTGGTATGTAGAAAATGTAGTTTTTTCATTTTGTAGCCATGGATATTCAGGTTTTTTTATGCCTTTTGGGACTCTCCTTTAATGCTTCTGCTTTATGTCTTTCTTCCTAATCCTGCCATCCCTGCTATGCAGTGCCTATCTACAGATCTGACTTGCAATGTATTTCTACCAAAACTATTTAGTGGCCCATGCAGCACGGCGATTAGTAATCTAGGTTGTCTTCTCATTGTAGTTTTATTGACATTTCTTTAATGATAGTCAGTGTTAATGAACACTTAGTTGTTCATCTCTGAGACGGAGGTGTACTTTTCCGCTGGCGCTGAATAGAAACCGGTCTGGAGATCTGGGTTGATTCCTGCTGTGAAGCCAATTTTGCCTCACCAAAATGTGTCTGTTTTCAGTTGGAAAAAGATCACAGCCGTGCTTAGACTTAATATCTAATAAAGACCACAAGGAATCAAATTCACTTTCACATTGAGCACAGGGCTTGCAGCAGCTTAGAATTGAGCGGAAATAGTTTGCGGTACTTTGAATACAGAAGGTACAGGCTTTCTTTGAAGCAGCGCAGCATGCTGCAGTTTCATGTTGCTTCTGTAGCCCAGAAGGGACAAACCAGATAATGGCTTGAAGCAGGGCCTTGTGTGCATTTAATGGCCACTGTGATTTCTACTAGACATAGAAGCATGACTTGTATTCCGCTGCTTGTAATCGGCACTTCTAACCTATAATATTGAGAAAAGGATGCCAGAGGGTGTGCTAAAGTCTGGCGCCTAGAATTCCCGACAAAGCGCTGCTTTGTGACGTGTGAGGAGTGAGATCAGTTTGGATATACATTCTGGGTTAGCCACATATTAGGAGGAGACCTCTGGAAGGCTTTACTGTCCCTCCCTCTGCCCTTCAACTCATTGATTTGCTATTATACTTTCTCCAAGGTAAGGGAGAGTCCATTAAAGGGAATCTTCAATGTGTGTATGCATAATGAAGCTTGCTGTATGCATGTGTGTCTGCAGCTGTGTGTATCCATGTGGGAGCTGATGGAAACCTTATATCTGCACTTGAATGGCCATGAATCAGTGGCACGTCGGCCGTTAATGTAAAATCAATGTTCCAAATTAACCACAGGAACCCCGGCTCTGGTTTTTCAGCTCTTTTCTGGACAAGACATGCCCTTGGGCTGAGTGAGGGAGAGCACACATGCAGCACAATCAAACGCTAAAGCGCATTCACCTGCCTTTTGCATTTGGATTTAAGGTACTGTGTCACACACGCACACATACGCAACATATACTAATACATGCAAATGCAACGAAAGGTTCATGCATCTGCAGAAATTAGCGCGCTCACGTAATTTAGCCTACAGTCTCCTCACAGAAAATGCAAGAAAAAACAAAACAAGTGCACACCCGCTCATTCGCAAAATGCATGTTTAACGCACCACACAGTGAAAGAGCACAGCACAGGTCCCCTTGTCTAATTCGCATAGCACTGCATCTATTAAAATTAAGCCAAGGTATCCAGCTTGAGGCTGCCGCTGATAAGGTCAAAGGCGTAGCGAACATTCCTAGACTCATTTCTCCCCCAACATAATCGCACTCACTCTTGACAAAAATCTGCATAATGTTTCATGTATAGCTGCTAGGTAGAATAGACAAAAAAAAAGAGGTGTGAGGAGGGGAGGACAGGCATGGGGAATGGAGCCAGCGGCATATCCCTCAAAGTCAGAGCCAAATTGAATCTGCAGGTGCAAATGTGGGATGTGTGCTGCCTCTAAGATGCACAGCTATCTATATTTATGTGAATAAAATATGGCTGGTCAAGGGGGCCGCAGGCCTGCAGGGAATAAGTTCTTACGGCAGACAGAATCAATCATTATATGCCACTGAAATGCATTTATCGCAGGCTTGGACCTCTTTATTATGATTTCATGGGGTTTGATAGGAGCTTTCTCTTTCTGTTTCATTCTCTGCTGCTCTTCTTAGCAAAAAATAGATAAAAGATACAACGCTTCCAAACAGCAGGACCGAGTTGCTGTTCAGAAGCTCAACAGCACACTAACCAGTTACTGTGAAAGCGTTTTTTTATTTTTTATTTTCCATATGTCTCTTTATTTGCAGACTATGTGTCTGCAAGTTTGTGAGCACACATGCATTAATCCATCAGGATGTTATCGTATCCATATGCATCACTGCAGCTCCATCGATACCTGACAAGTGATACAGCATCAACAGCCTTTTCATTAGTACACAGATAGCATATATATACATCAGCATGAATGCAGAACAGATGGACTGCACAGCAGTGGCCTTTTTAGCTGTCCTCCTCCTTCCCTGCTCATGTTTGAAACTGCAAAATGGGCATATGTCTCCATCATGTCCAGCTCTGATAGGAATCTGCCAAACAGCAGACTAATTAACAGATGATAGCTTTGATTTTATTAAAAGAGTAAATCTCTACGTTCTTGTTTTCCAAATGCCTAACATTCAGCTTTCATCGTTGAGCTGTTTTGATATGCTTTTTAGTTAAATCTCTGCTGCTCCAGCATGCAGCAAAAAAAAAAAACAAAAAAAAAAACAATACACCCACTCACTCTGCAGATGTGTGCAAAATAAATACTTTAAACCTAAATGCAAAAGTAAATGTCACCGGACACAAAAGAAGCATCCCGTCCCATTCTGACCTTTGATATGGACTGAAAACGCCAGAATGTCATGGATGTTTCCCTCACAGCACACAGCATCTTTATCTGCATCTTTTTCCACGATTTGGGACTAATATTATCCATTTACTAGATCCAAAACAAACATGTAACTCATCCTCTACTTCTCATTCTTTTAGTCGTCTTAGTCTGCTCATTCCATTTTAATGGGTTTCTGTGTTTGGAAACAGGATGCTATCAAGGAGCCTATGCTTGGCTGAACACGCTGATCCCCTGCAGCCGTCTTGTGAATATGTTTACATGCATTTCACTCAGAAAAACCCGGTAGATCCTCGAGCATCTCTTTACCAACATTACAATCGGGGGAGAAAGAAAAAAAAGGAAAAGATCTTGAGATTTATTTGATATGGATGCCAGTACAGAAGGTTACAGCACAGGCTTCCTGAACACCACTTTCGGCCGACAGTGGCATTGAGCACCCACATGTCCGCTCACCCCACGGGAACTTGCTGCCCTCTGCCCATGGAGAAATTAATATGGAACACCCTCACAGTGCTGCCTGTCATGTTCTAAGCCTTCACATAGTCACTGCGGGCACAATACCTTTCCCACCTCGGCACTGTTTCTTTCACACGCAGATCAATAGGCAATTCGCAAAGCCACTCACTTAAAGCATATGACTTGTAGTGAACATGTAATATTGATTTGGTTTGAACAAATGTGGCTAAATTAATGAACTAACCTATTACTGCTTTGCTTAACTGTTTTTGGCACCACTGGGAGGTGGAGCTGCAATGTTGCATGAGTATGGTGTGTTTGGTCCTGTCTGTGTGGCAACAAATGCATAGAAGGTTTTATCCGATGCTTATTTTTCTGATTGGAGCTACTAACAGGGACTGACCGGCGGGTAGTGAAATGAAGTGACTGCAATACACAGCTTAGTGTGTGGGCTGAGGTTTCCTCAGCGTGGTATGGTGTCTGAAGGCAGGATGGCTCTCATGTGGCATTTTGACAGTGGGTTTCATATAGAAGCAGCTGCTTTGGGTGAGTCACTCACACTGTGGAGGCCAAAATATATTCCATCCACCACTGGGGAAAAAGCAAGCGGAAAAACGCTCACACACACACACACACGCACACACACACACACACACACACATATCACGACTTGTGCTGAAGATTACACAGAAATCTGATTGCATAGCTCCTTCCGCCATTATCTGTTTATCTGTGTTTGAAATATTTACGAGGAATACATCTGCTGTATGACCCGCAGTTTGGACCAAGGGGAAAGGCTGTGAGGGGGTAAAAATCAAAGCAGGAATGAGAGGCACCGGATGCAGTTAAAGGATTACTGAATGCCACCCCCCCCCCCCTTCTCTCTCTCTCTCTCCCTGATTCTCCAGCTGGATCCCTGGATGTGTGGGTGTACGGGCACAAAGCAGGTGAAGTGATGATGGTGAATGCTTCTCAGCGGCTGCATTAATTACGTAAAAGCGCCGGATGCAAGAGCCGAAATGGCAGAGGAGGCAAGGTTTGGGAAGGAGGAGGGAGGGGAGCATGACAGTGCAGTGTAGTAAATCTGAAATTTACTTTTGGTGGCATGTGTGGGTTGCAACTTCTCTGTTTGCAACAGGATTTAAAAGGAGAAAGAGGAGTAGAGGGATGATGGTGGCGGTGAGGAGGAGGAGGAGGAGGAGAAGGAGGAGAGGGGGGGGGGTGATGGCCACCATTCAATGGATTTCTTCCAGACGTGTCTGGTGGCGCTCGCTAAGCAGCACCCGAGGACATGAAACAGCCAGTCCCGTCATCCGAGACGCAAACTCGCGTCCTTGTTACACATCTTCAGTTAAATTGACTATAGTTTGTCTGAACACAGCCCGGATCTGCTCTGGTTGAGGCGCATTCTGCATAGTTGCGCAAAAGCGCGTCTCCACATCTAGCGAGGGTTCGAGGCCAGCCATCAACCTAATTGTTCTGCAATATTTGCCCCGTAATTCCAGTCAACGCGCATGACGGATTGATTTTTAGAAAACAACCTGTCACGTAATACGTAATTCCAGCAACAAGAATTACATGCCCGGTAACGTATCCCCGGATTTTCTGCGCCTTTTGGGCTCTTTCTTTCTTATTTTTTTTCCCTCCACAAGATTATTTCCTTTCCCTTCTTTTAAAGCATGAACTTTAAAAAAATGCGGACCTCACTGTGGGATAAAGATTAAATGATTAAAGGATATTTGGAGTGAGCAAACTTACCTGATTTGATCATCATTAGTACAAGAGGAGCCGTGTTTATGTCTGTATTCCCATCAAGTGCGCCGCTCCTGTGACAGAGAGAGCCCCAGCGCGCAACATAGAGCCAGTCAACAATGTGTGGTCGTTTCACGCTGTTGATGAGAAATCAGTTCTCGGCTCTCCTCCGAGGGAAAACACACGGGCTTCTGCATGTGGGAGGAAAGCAAAAAAAAAAGTCCAAAAGCTGGTTGGCGAAGGTATAAAGACAGCTGCATGTGTGCCCCGTGCCCTTCCCTTCCCGTTTTCACAGCGGCCGTTACGGGCGCATCTCTTCCTTCGATCAAGTGTCAGGCGGACCACATAGATGCGTCGCCGTCTCCTCAGCAGTCATTAATATTAGCACAAACCCCGACTCTCCAGAGGACAGCCAATAGCGTCAGAGAAGCAGGCGAGGTGCTCGCAGCATCCCTGCTCTGGTTGGCTGATCAAAGCTGTCAGTCATATCCCAGAAGCCTGTTCTCATCTATGTCTTCTTCTGTTGGAGGTGAAGCACGCTGCAAAAAATATCCACGTTAACAAGTCACTTCGGAGAGTAGATGGCCCTAAAATGGTGTTTAAAGTAACAAATAGGCTCAAATGGCTGGCTATAAGCAATACTAAAACGGTGTAGAAATAAAGGCAGGATCATAATGCATGATGTTTAACTTATCCTCGGAGTGAAGATCACATCCTTAGATGAGGAGGCAGAATTCTGACACCGGCCTGTTCACACTGCCAGCAAATTTAACAACACTGATTTAGTGTGAGGCAAACTGGTGTAACTTTTTCATCATTAAAGGGCTATTACTAATAATATTCCTCTTAATGGTGGCTTTAATCGCTATTTTCGCCACCCTGTTGCCTTAATTCCTTGCAATGTTGAAATCTAGAAGCACGAAATCAAAGAAGAATGTGTCCAGAAGTAGATTTGAGCTGCCCATAAAGATAATTCAGTAGAAGAGTGTCACAGTATTTTGTCAAAGAGTCAGAAAATCGACTGATGCTTTTTCATGTTATTAACTCATAGTCTGTGTTTGGAGGTCAGAGGGAGGATGAAGGATGGATGGTTCATCTCCCATGATTGAGTTCTGCCCTGACCCCTTGTTGTACAGTAACCCTAGACTAAACTGGCATTTTCACTTCCATTTGTTTCTGTTTTATACTGTACAAACTACTAGATTAAAGTGTGGCGGTAAGAAATTAGATGGGAAACATATCTTGCATTTAAACAGGCACTTTAATAAGATTGTTGATGTTGTATGATAAGACTGAGCTCATCTAAGAGAATCTAGCTATAACGAAGAAGGTAATGAAAGGCGAATATTTCTCTGAAGTGTCATCCAACAAACCCAAACACATCCATCATGAGGGGAGTTGCTCTTTTCAGACTGTCAGTAGTTACATCTCAAATTCTTCATCATTCACAATAATAAGAAAAAATAGAACACATACTGTATGTCCACATTAAGACAAAATATTAAGACAAAGGGATTTCTTTTCCATTTTCATTGTAAACTGCGGGATTTGGATTTTTACATATTAGCTTCATGTTTTGATTTGCAACCACCATATTTAAATATCACTTCAGAGTGAGTGTCCTGCTGTTTTGTATTGATTGCTGCAGTGCCTGCTGGTGAAATCATGGCAAACAGTGGAAGCCCTCCCCAGCACTTTTTCTGTGTGCAGAGCCATTTGAGATGGATATTTTTTGCAGCGCAGTGGGATGAGAAAGAAAGTGCAGGCAAGGAAGAAAATGGATATCTGTACCTATTAGCTCCAGAGCTCCTGTCTCAGATCCCAGGAGGATCTCTAACAAATGTTCTACAAACTGATGATCCTGGAGGTCAGGCAGGGCTATCTGTAGCATCGGAGAAGGAGACATTCTTTAGCTGTCAGCCTGAATGGGTCTGACTCAAAAACTGTTGTACCAGGGGCTTTTATAACAACATCTGTTGGTTTCATTGGACCTATACTTTATTATATAAAAGTTGTAATTTCACATTGTAGTGTTATTGTTTCCATGGTGTGGTCATTTATGTCTCTGCAAAGCGTCAGGGACTTTTGGAAGTTTTTCTAGGTCAATAGTTCCTCCATTTCCCTCTGAATCTCCTCTATGAATTATTAAGATTTCATGTAAATTGCACAAAATTATTTATTTGGAAAGTTTGCTCAAAAATGGATGACCTTTATAAATAAATATGATGCCATGACACTCTTTAGACAGTTTTGTTTAACTGATGCAGATGAATCTGCGATGCCCCAGGTGCTGCTCATTCATACTAAAGGAATAATGCAATCTTTTAAACACCATCCATATTTTTCAAACATTGCATGGCTTATTGTGCATTTTTTATAATGCTATTTCAAATTTCCTTGTCTGTGAATGTTCTAGCTACATTCTGTGTGTGATAATGCCCTTTAAAATAGACCTGTTTGTTTAAACAAAGCAAAAGAAACAACAACAGTATTTTAATTCAGAGCAAATGTTAATGCTTAAGCTGTTGTTTGTTTTTTATTTCACATAGTGTGCTGCTATGTTCATTAATGGGGATTTGAATTTAAACTAATAAACTTTATTTGGTTAACACTGAAACAGTGAAATAAAATACTGTTATTTTACTCAGTATGGATAAAATGGATACATACCTTTGAAATCAAGAGGTTTCTCAACTAAAATACATTAAATTTAAAGCTATCATTTTGTTGCTGGTGTTTTTTGTTTGCCTTCTAGAGGGTGGAGATTGTTAAGAACTTAAATGACTGAAAATCGTATCAGACATTAAAAAATTGAGTACACCATTACATTCATTGTGCCTTCAGAACCATAAAATCACAATAAAAGGGTTCCTTAGGTTAAAATAAGAATAACTTTTCTGTCTCAACCACCACTTTATCAGGACGACTTGGCTAGTTCTATAGGATAAATCTCCATTTGTCATCAGAACTGATTGAGTCTTTCCTGGCACATATTCAGAAATATTCCTGAAAGATTTTGGACTATTTGGACGTGAAACATTAGACAGTTGGTGCATATTTGTCGGTTGCACATCCATTATGAGCATCTTTCCAATGGTGCTCTATTGGATTGAGATCTGGTTACTGTGGAGGTCATTGGAGTGCAATGAACTCATTGTCATGTCCAAGGAACAAGTTGGAGATGATTTTAGCTATATTACATGGTCCATTATCCTATAACCATAAGAAGATGGATGGTCATAAAGTGACATAAACCTCACATAAGTACATGTAATCAATTACAGTAACAGCAGCACTAGTGAACACATCTGTTACTGCTGTCAGGTTGTAACTTTTAGGAATCAAAAACCTAATAAAAGGGACAAATAAAAGAGTAGCAAGCTGATACTTCTGTGGTATAACAATACAGGATGCTGGATCCACCCACCTTCCTTTACGTTAAAACACAGCATGAGCTGACGCCACAGGGATGTAAATGTTGGCTTGTTACTATTCTTACTATGGCTCTATAAGAGTGGTTCCACTCTTCTTCTGTGTTCAAAGGAATGACATATTTACAGAACACAGTTTCCATAAACTCCTGACTTTGCCATGATATTAAACTGGGACCAAACTGGGAACAGACCCACTATAAATGACAAGGTTTACTGGGTCTGTTTATTAGAAAAGTGAAACTATTGCTGATTTAGAAATGTAAGGAACATATGGATATAAATTATTTCAATTTTAGGGTTTTAAATTCAGTTTTAAAAATGTTCATATATTTTGTACTCATCTGACCCAGCCAATTTAACTCCTTAAAAAAATAAGCTTTTTCTGATGATCTGATGATTTTAAAACCCTTGGATATTATTTGCAGTCTTCCAGGCACACTAGATGCTAGGCGTCACATGGGAACTTACTCAATATAACTAAAAGTGACTGACAACTTGACTGGGCTTGAGGTCAAAGACTTGAAACTTAAATTGAACTTGCAAAAGCAGACTTGTAAATATCCCTGTTTGGTTGCAACCATGGGTTATAAGTTATTTGAATTATTTGAGTGTTGCTTCTCTATAATTTCCAACAAGTCATCTTATTCTCCTCTGACATCAACAAGTTATGTTCATTCAGACAACTGCTACACAGTGGATATTTTCTGTTTTCTTGGACAATACTGATGATTGTGTATGAAAATCCCAGTATATCAGTGTTTCTGAAATACTTAGGCCAGCCTGACATCAACAATCGCTTAAAATCAGTTAAATCCACCATTCCGATGCTGAGTTTGAACTTCAGCAAGTCGTCTTGACCATGTGCACATGACTAAACACATTGAGCTGCCACCGTATGATTAGTCTATTAGCTATTCATGTTCACAAATATGAAACATGTGGACTTAATAAAGTGGTCAGTGGTTGTACATCTGCCTTATCACACAATTCAATATGTATTTAGATGTATGGGATATGACATGGTTCAGGTTTATTACATTTCTTTATGTAAAATAATTCTGTTCAAGCTTATATTTGGTCTCCATTCCAAAAAGTCATTTCCAGTAATAATAATGCATTTTGCTCCAGACCAAGGGCAGATTATCTTGGGATGAACTGCGTAGCAATTGTAAAGCATGAAGGTGGAAGAATTATGATGATGGTAATTATTCTGTCAAAATAACTTCAAAGAGTGTTGATCTTAAGGAGAAGTTGAAGATGAGTTGAGCTCAAGCAATCTGTCAACCCACAGGATTAGCTCAAAATATGGAAAATCCCATGAGAAACTCAGATTTGAGTGTCATGGAAATGCAGTGTAAGATTTCACCATCAACACTTTTATTGAAATTAAAGAATTTTCCATGGAAAAAGCAACATGTTTAAGTTGTTTCAATAGATAGGGATAGAGAGTAATGTTGCTATTCATTGGTGATCAAATCCAGTTAATATATACTTGGATAAAAGAGTGATGCAAACAGCACATCTTTACACTATGATAGACATGAAATGTCTATTTACGATGACATTTGTCTTGGTTTAACATTACTGTATATGCTAAAATTAAACTTGACTCAGATCTGAGGAACAGTCAAATGGTGACCATGAGAAGAAGGTACAAATAAATAAATGAATCAGGGGTTGGTTGTTATCAAAAGGTTTGGTCCATAGATAGATTTGAAACAAGCATAGATCCTCATCTTTTTCATTTCTGTACAATAAAGAATGGTTAAAGTTCTGATACGCTCCACAAGCCGAAAGGTCAGGTGGCAGTTTTCTAAAAACATTCTAAATAAAAACCAACAATGCTGGAACAAAGCTCTGTGAAACAGCGAGACAAAGATAAACCTTTATCAGAGCATCGGAGACGGGAGAGTCTGGAAAAGCAAAAAGTGAGCTGCTCACGACCCAAAGCTCCAACTCAACTGCCAACCAAGGTTACGCTTTTGTTCTGGTTTGGGTTAGTAAGGCTGCCAGTGAAGCTGACACGCTGAGTTATTGATGATTTCACTACTGACAGAGGCAAGAGCATGAGGTGGTCCAGTCAAACAAAGAGGTCAAATATCCACAAACATCAAAAGCACAATGATCAAACAGATGATTTATAGTTTTAATCTCACAATGGTGAATTTTTGCTGTTATTTTAAATGTGCGCTGACTGTGTCATGCGGATCATATTTGTTCCTAGAGGACGATACAGCTTTACCTTATTTTGCTGCTTTCATTATCCTCTCTGTCACGGAAGATGAATATGTACACGCGTAACTGAATTATGTACATTGCCTTTATTTTGCTGTGAAGTTATAGTTCCTGACACAGACATGGAAAAACTCTTACACCTGCTCTTACACCGTCGTTCATCATCCTTTACAGATTATTTTTTAATGTTTGACAAGAGAGCTCTGAATATTTGACACATCTGAAACCTTTGGTCTTCAGGTTTTGATATCCATTGTTTAAAATGTTCAACATTGGGGCAGTGAAGGGCTGTTTAGGGATTTTGTATTTTATTTTGTAAGGACTTTAATGCAAGCTGCTGGTGCAAGCTGTAGCTGTACTGGCGTCATTGGGTGGTTGCACTTAAGTAAAACCTCATCTCTGATTGGACAGACCGCCAATGTTTCTGTTCTTTTCATTACTTCAGCAGTGCTTTGACCTGTTAAGCAGCTGCTTTGTGTTGACAGTGTGTTATGATGTTATCAGTGCTGACTTCTTGTTTTATACCTTGATTAAAGATCATTATTAGTGACTTTTGCCAAGGGTTAAAAATATAATTACTGATTGGATTTATCAATCAACTAGTCCACTGTTATTAGAAATTAAAAATTTATTAGAAGGATAACTCCTTGAGAAGCATCAGCTCGTTTTTCGAGAGCATCCTCAGCACAGGCAAATGTATCATGAAGATGGATCTAACCTAAAAGTGTTGATTTTGGGCTTCATCTTTTTCTATAACATTGCTGTAAAGAAATGTACATGTTAGCTGAGATCATGGTGATGAAAGAGGAGTGTCCAGCCAATGTTTCTGCTCATTTTTTCTGCTCATTTTTTGTAGCGTTAACATGATGGCTCTAATAATAATGTGTCATTGTTTTCCAGTTTGTACTTGAGCCAGTGAAATAAGCGAGGTGTACAGTGGCAAAATGACAAAGTTTTGTCCCTGTGCAAATATATCTGGAAGCAACAGTAGCTGCTGTAATAAAACCCAATATCCATCATTGTTTATTGAACTTTTAAGTAGAGACAGGACCTATAAATATTAAAATAGTGTTTCTGGTCCTTAGAGGAAACCCTCAAAATCAGCCTGCACTACTTGCTTGGACATTCAGGATGAATATAGCTGTAATGGTTTGAGCCGATTCTGCTTTTCTGCTTTCTATCACCTCGGTATGCTGGACCATTCCTGTTTAAGTTGAGCGTGGTGACTTCACACCTCATGAAGCCACTCAAGGGCGCACTCAGCACTTCATAAACCCCTTCCACAAGTACTTGGGAGAGTCGAGGAGGAGCCAGGGATTTTAATGGACAGGATATCATGGCCCCTGTGAAAAACATACATCAAATTTAATACAAGGAAACCTTATTTTGAGGAGGAGACCTTCCTGGGGGACAAAAAGAGAAGAAAAAAAAAGACCTGAGGTGTTTACAGTGTGAGTAATGCTCTCACTCATTCTTGTTTATTGTAAAGTTTAAGAGAACAGTACAAAGGCGTCTCTTTGTGACATTTTGTGATGTTTTCTGTAGAGAGAGAGAGAGGAGGCAGAAGAGGGCAGTGGAATTTATTGACTGAATTTCCCAGTAATAAATGGGTCTTTTACAAGTGACATAAAGAAAATGATCCGTTCTCTGCTGAGGTGGTGGAGATCTGTAAACTTGTTCTATGTCCTGCCAGCAAGCACAACAGCATCATAACTCCTTTTGAGTAAACTTTAACTCAATAGACAATAACTTTGTTTTTCATAAGTAAAAAGGTCTTGAGCAAGGTTTTTAGTGCCCCCAATGCCCCCCAGGCACCAAAACATGGCAGCCCGCAGCTTTCTAGTACATCTACAGATGGGTTAGATGTAGAGCTGAATTCCCCAATCAGGGTTTAAGTATAAATTATACTTGTGAATATTATAAATATATTGATTGAATTCAAGAAAAAGAAGGTGACATCTTTTAAGGCACCTGAACTGCTACGTCTGCAAAGGAAAAAAATTAAATCTTTGCTGTTACTCTAAGCAAGAAGTTACATCTCCTAAGGCAGTGTATGCACAGTCTTTATTTGCATTTGAGTATTCAGCACTATAGTCACCATCGCTGTCTTATGTTTTGCAAACATTTCAGGTTCTATTCAGTACTTAAGACAATCTCTGGAGGAGGAAATCCCTGGAAACATTATCATTCATAAAAAGAAAAGAAAAAAAAGTGGTGTGCAAAGAAGCCACTGTATGCAGAACGGTTACTTTAAAAAATCCATATCACTAAACAAACATCCGCCTCAAGATGTCTTTCCTTGGGCTGCAGCAGCCTGAAAACCTGGTTCTGTCAAACACTCTGCAAGTGAACAACACGGGGAAAGTCCTTTAGAAATGTAGTGTGTTACTTTTCTATGAACTTTGAAAGTGTCAGAGTGTCTTGTCATTCATATACACTGACTGGCCCAAAAAAATCACACTCAAATATTTTTTTCTTGGGTGAATTCTGTATTATGTATTATTAGACTCAACAATGTATTGTCATAATAAGCTAATGCAGTTTAACTATTACAATTTTTGAATATACCTGCGCCATCAGGGAAGAAAAGTGCTACTCATGGAAAAACCTGGTTGGGTATATTCAGGACGTCAGCTAACCTCATCTTTGGGCTCGTTATTGTTGAATCCAGACCTGACCAGCTGACTCAGCCTCAGGTCATAATGCTATCTTCACACATTTCTACTGTTGCTGTTAGCCATGAATGCAGCGTTTCATCCACTGCTCTTTGTACCTTGATGCAGCCTTCATGTTGAAGTTAAGTCTGAAGATGTCAAACCACATGACCTTTTTCTTTAAGTGCATGTCCGATTTCTATTCTTCCTCACAAACTGATTGCTCTTCTCTTTTATATCAGCCTCACTGAGAAATTGTTTTCTTCAAGCTTGAGCTCTCTCGGATGTGCATGTGGAAGTCCTCTAAATTTAACTAAAACATCACCATGGCTGCATGTAAATTTTTTCCATCTGATTTCACCAAACGTCTGACTGATCACAAAATGACGGTTTATCGCTTTCCTCCCATTCATTCTCACAGATGACAGTTGTCACTCAAACTGAACTAGTTTCACCAGTCGCCGAGGATGTTTTATTTACTTTGTGCAGGCTGATAACTTGTTACAGGATGAATCTGGCAACCTGTATCATTTTCTTAAGCTTAATTCAAGTATGTTTGGACTGACATTACTACTGATTTAACTTATTTCAGTCAGCCATACAAGAAATTAAATGTAAATTTAATATAGAGTACTACAACAGGCAGTCGTCATTTATGAATTATCAAAAGAAACAATTTTGTCAGTTTTTCACTTTTAATATTTTGCTTCTACAGACATGTACCGACAGATAGTTTATTTATTTTCAGTCTTTATTGCCTTTTTTTCAGATTTATCTATCTTGCACATTAAAAACAAATTTGGTCGACCAAAGTGCTTCACACTAACAGCTGCTGTCAACAAATGCAAATAAGACACAAATAAGATGAACAAACAGATGGTATGAAAGTAATAATAACAAGCCAAGGTAGAACTCCACGTTACTGGTGTTTGAAGGCCAAGGAGAAGAGGCGGGACTGAATGAATTCTTAATAACTGTCCAAAGGACTGGGAGGGCCTGACCGACAGAGGGAAACTGTCACAGAGGAGGCTTTATCACATCTGGATTTTAGCCTTGCTTTAGGGACAGCCAACAGGAGCTGCCGGACCTCAGGGCTTTGATCGAGGTGCACAGCTGCAACAACTCACTGAAATAAGATGGTCACACTGAATGCAAATATTTAAAAACAAATAATAATACCCTAAAATGTACTTGAAAGCAGAGAGAAGGTCAGTGCAAAAAGCACAAATCAGGGCACATGTGCTCATGCCTCTTTGTTTTAGGAAGGCTGCAGCATTTTGTACACTCTATGGCGAGCCTTAAGTTGTTTATTTTTAGTTACTGAAATATTTAAAAAATAATATCCTGCTATATTTATACAATATATCCATTCTATTAAAACACAGCTTTATCTTGGTAATTCAAAAATATGCATACATGAATTTTTGATACATCTATGTGTTCTTCAGTGAGATGCAGCATATTGGATGACTCACAAATGTGCACTGAAGTGACTAATTTACAAATGTACCATCCTCACCCAAGCATGTATTTAAAAAACAACCTTTAAATAAGTGTCATTGTGGACACTATGCATGAAAGGGTTAAAACAAACCTGGATATTAGATTCTAAACTGCAGGCCTCAGAGTTACGTGTTTTCTTCCCATTATTGTAGAATAAGAAGAAAGATAAACCTCATTTCTGTTTGTTTATTCCTGTCTATAAGTCAAGTCAACTTTATTTATAAGCATGTTTATTTATAAGCATATTTACAACAATTCTTGACCAATGTGTAATAAAACCGAAATAGACATTAAGGAGGATTAAACAATAAAGCAGATATTAGAAGAATAAAAGGCTAAAATAAGAGATGCTGTATCATAGTATGGGGCTCTGTATTAATCCAGACAGCTCAGATAGTAAGTTTCTTTCTGTCCATTTGTCCTCAAAATCAATATGTCCCCAAGAATTAGCACCCTACTGTGTATACCTGGTTGCATTTTTTGCATTCTGCATCATCTGTGCTTTCCACATTTGCCAGATGTTTTTTTTTTTTGTGCGTTTCTTCAAAGTTAATTGCTTGACTATATTCAAATAAGATGTTTATCAGTTCATTTCCAAGTTTATATCTTAATCAAGGACAAATAAAACCCTCAGGCTGTGCATGAGCAATAGCGGTCTAAGGCAATGTTTCCATAGCCGTTTGCCTTGAGGGCCCCTTCATGCAAACACTAAAAAGACATGGACCCCCTGTCCCAGCCCTTGCTGAAACCATGCTTGGTTTTGTGCTTTCAATAGTGAGATTCTCCACATAAAGAATGTAATCTGGCTGAGTTAAATTAACAGCAAATATTCTTGCTTATTTTTTTCTTTAAAGTAGTTACAGTGTGTGGACATTAATCATAATGACTTTTAATGGTCTATGCGTCAGGGAGCCCCTGTTTTCTTCAGGACCCCGGGTCGGGAACCACTGTTCTAAGGGACAGCTTGCGTCAGAGTTTTCCTCATGTAATCCACATGATATAAAAAATCCTATAATTTATTGAATGAACTACCACCCCTCCCCACTTCTGTTCCAGTTAGAACATGATGGAGAGTACCAGGTTGTGAAGTAAGTACACATCCCACCGTTGATGCAAAGCTCAGAGTTTTGTTTTCTTCTCACTCAAAGAACCAAGAATCCTGTGGCTATCCCAGGGTGGCTCCCTGCTGTGTGCCTGAGCTCAATCGATTCAAAAATATTGGTCAGCCCCTCTTTTCCCTCACCTTCACTTCACCACAGCACCACACACTCCCAGGTGATTTCTGTTATTTTTGAGAATCACAGACTTGCACTGACCGCGACAATTTCTTCGTTTAATGACTCACCTTGATTTATTTTATCATTTTCTTGGACTGTGCGTAGGTGTCTGGGAAATCCTCCTTTTATGAGAAAGTTGTGAATGGGACTCAGAACTTCATTTGACCAGTCTGAATTCCTCAGAAATCCTGATTACAGGCTGTGAAAATAAGCCTGTGTAAATTGGGCTTACTTTGATTGCTTTTGTAAACTGTTGCCACTGCACACTATATCAATGAATGCTTAGTTGTGGTAACTGTTTTATTTAACTTAATTTTCTTTTACATGAAGGGAGCGTAAGCTCAAAGCCTCAGAGTGTAATTTGAACCCTCCACCGTGCTCCTGTAGTCGAACCTACTGGTCCATCTTTCCCTTTTTACTTTTTGCATACTTTCCCACAAGAGTGCTATGAGTGTTACACAGAGCATCACTCAAACAGTGTCACCATCATGTACAAATATGTCAGAGTAAATTTGATTCAGTGAATGTGATGCACTGTCCTGACTTCAGTGTCATTACTGTAGATTGAGCACAGTGCCCTTTAAGGATGTCTTAGAGGAAACTCAAGTTTAATTATAATCAAGTGATGGATGACAATAGTCTTCTCAAATGAAGATGCTGAATGAGTTCTGAAGCATTATGTTGTAATATGCAAATCCATTCTTTCGAATTTTCAAAAAAAGTGGAAAGGGGTTTTCTTTTTTTGTGATTATAGATACAAACAAGGTATGTTAAAAATCTCTTATTTGATTTGAGATTTGAGTTTAATCAACTGAGACAACTAAATATTTACAAATATTTTATCAAGGAAAATGGTTAAATATTAAATAATTGAAAAATATTTTTTAATTACCTTTTTCTATCAATCAATGTGAGTACAGAATTTTTTGCAATATTTGTATCAAGAGATTGCCCAAGGTTATAGTGATCATTAACTTAACGGACACTTCAAAGTCAAAACAATTTAAATTCTATACAGACGGATGCAACACCCTCAGAATAGCTGATAATGAAGTGATTAATGGCACAATGATGGATAGAAAAGAAAGAAAACATCTTATAAGCAAAGTCAAACCAACTATCTTGCAACCATACTTTTTTTTTTTTTTTACTTTCATCCTTTTGAAATGTCCAGAATTACAAGGTGTGAAATGAACTTGCCCCCTCTCTTGTGTGGCTTAAATCCAGTTTAGGACATGAAGGTCCTTCACAGAAGTGAGATTTACTCTGACAGAAGATGATTCATCTCTTTGCACAGCAATTGAGGATTACCTGTTGCAAAAATTAACCCCACTCAGATAAAAGACCTTAGAGACTCAATAGATTGAAGGAAAGTATCAAATAGCAAAAGGAGGGTGAAGTCCTTATTCGTTAAGCTGTCTCTAAATACAAACATATATAAACACTGCTCAAGAAAATAATGGGCACACAATCATAACCATGTAACTCAAAATCAGTCACACCTCTGGGATATCAATTTTTCCAGTTTGGAATTAACACTGATTGTGAAAGAAATTCACCTGCTGTTGTATAAATGGAGCAGATCACAGGTGGCAATAAGAGACAATTAGTACAATTAGACAACCCTATAAATCAATGGTCCTTTGCTGTCTTAATCCTTTCTGGCTAATTTTTGGTCACGTTTGTATTTTGCCAGTACCTTCACCCCTAGAGATAACATGAGGGGGTGTCTGCAGCCCATAGAAGTTGCTGAAGTAGTTCAGCTGTGGCAAGAATGCTTGCTTTGTCTTTAAGCACAGGGTCAAATTCATGGAGGAGATTCCAGGTGAAAGGCCAGGATGCCAGGAGGAGGCTGTTAGTAGGACACCAACCCAACAACAGGACCGCTATTTGCTCCTTTGTGCAGGAAGAGCATTGCTAGAGCCTTATAAAATGAGGCTCAGATTGTTATGTTTGAGATTTTTTTTAAGACATGCAGAACACTGTGGTGAGCAAACAAAGCAACATTAAAGTGAACTTTGATTTAAAATACTGCTAAAGCAGGTAGTGGAGCTCTAGATGTGGGAGAGCAAGTGGAATGTCCAAAAAGATGCTGGAGAACAAATAAGTAACGATACACTGACAAGGGAAAGGGTGAGAGAGAGGACTATAAATACACAGGCCTCATTAGGGAACAAAATACAGGTGAAACAAATGTAGGTACTCGGATGGTTTTTCAGGGACAGAAAAACCACTAGGACATAAGGCAAAAAAGACAGAAAACACAGGGAGTGAAACGCTCAAAATAAATGAGGAAGATGGAGGACAGTTACTGTATACCCAAATAGGCAGGGGGAAAAAAGAAAGCGCTGTGATATATATCTGATAGTGAGATATTCAAGTCTGAAACTCTATTGCAATTTGGTTCTATTTTATGTGTCTGTTGCAACAGTTAAATTAATCATGAAGAATGCGATTTTGATATTTCAGTGATGTTGGTATAGAATGCTGTCTGAAAAAATGGTCAAAAAATCTCATGTTGTACTGGTTTGACTGCAAAGGCCATATCATATGATTCTTATCATTTTCAGGATTGTCAAATTATTCAGCGACCCCTTGTGTCGTCTTTGAAGAGAACACAACATTCAGGATAGAAATGTTTCATATGATAAAGATCTTTGCTAACAAAATAAAAAGTTGCACTAATTGGTGACTTCCCAACTAAGACTCGGCAGAAACTGGGTCATGTTATAAGACATCAACTCAAACCAAAGATGTTTATATCAAAGAATAGTTTTTGAAAAAAATCTACTTTCACTTGTCAATCCTGTTAACACTACAGACTGGTCTTATAAAAAAAAGGCATAGTTGTTGGCTGGCACATAATTTTATGTGCTATGAGAAAATATCACTCTATCTGTAGTTACACTAAATCTAACTTCTCAAAATAGCCTAAAAGGACTTGTCAAAAGCCTAAAATGAGCATCAGTGAGACATTAAAAGTTAATGTAGTGACATTATATTTATGTGCATTCCCAATTATCCATGGCTGGTTTTGAAGAGAAAGAAGTCCCCAAAGCAAATGTTGAAAACCATGAACTGTTCAAAAACCTTAACAAGGGTAAAAAAATAGAAATAAAAACAGCCACTGGATGTGTTCATAAATATTACTACAGCTGTATCAGTCATGTACTGAATTAAAAACTGGAGTAAATGAGTATAATCAGATCAAATCTACTGTATATAGAATCATCAATACAGTACATGTACCCATTTTTACTTGGTACTTGGCCAGCAGGTTTTCCAACATAATTTGACAATGTTCTCCTGAGAATTTGGACTGTTTTACTTGTTTCCATCTCTTCATTTAATCTCAGCCTCCCTTGATAAAATTGAAAACAGGGCTCTGTGGAACCATCTGCTGCAATATTTCTTGCTGCTTAAGAGAATTCTTTGACTGTTTGGGGTCATTCACACGCTGCAGAGTCTGTGAAACCAACAAGTTTCTGTACTGTCCATTTTGAGAAGAAAAAAAAACATTTTACATCAAGCAATCCAAGTAGTGTCTGTTGATAGAAATGGACCTTGTTATCAACACACTGGATCCTGAGTGAGTCATGCAATGCTCAGCATGGACTGATCCATTTCACATTGCGAGGCTGTCTGGTTGTTGAGCAACAGTCTTATTTTTAATAATCACAGAAGACCACAATGACATGGAACAAAAGAGCACATAAAATGAAAGTCATGCCAGCTCTAAAGACCTTGTTGTAAAGCAGTTATAATGCTACAGCTGTATACACACACCTTTCTGAACCTCTATACAAATGTATACGAATGTCCAATACCCGACCTGTCCAGGGTGTACCCCGCCTCTCGTCCGTTGATAGCTGGGATAGGCTCCAGCACACCCGCGACCCACTTGGATTAAGCGGTTCAGAAAATGGATGGATGGATGGATGGATGTCCAATACCGAAAAAAATTTAAAAAATCACTGAAGACTTAAAAAAATTGTTATCTGAGGTTTGTTTGTCTGCTGATTGCTGTCTGTATTGCTATGCAAACTGTGATTTTCCTCATTAATTCAGAGGAAATTTGCACATTGGTTTACACTTCCTCCTTAGGTACATTCCAACCAGATGGTTCTAAAGGCTCTTTGGGGGTTTCGGGGAGACAACACTTTTCTCCAGTTGTACTTGCATCTAAGATAGCAATGCTGATGAAGCATCCGACTGCTAATAGACAACACAAAAAGGCATCATTGTAGGGTTAAAGTTGTTTATGTTGTTAACATATTAGGGTTTGGTCATGTTATGGTTGTTTTTAGTCTTGCATCCAATGATCAGTCACTCAACCCTTTAGCTGGGTTTATACTCGCGCGTAGGCTCCCTGCGGCGGGACCAGAGGAGGCTACGCAGACCCTGCAGCATAGGTGAACGTGTCAGGTCGCGGTGTCTTTTCCGGATCATCATGCAGCGATACGCTGGTACCGGTCAATAAACTCTGCTAGGTGGAGTTTTTTCAGTGCTTGACCATACAAATCTATTGATTACACGCAGTGATCAGTCTTTGAGAGCAGCTGCTAGATGAGCTGCGCAGTTCGATCATTTTCCACTTGAGTCGTTGGCGTCTCTATGGATTTTGTCCCAAAAATCACCAACGCAGCTGCAGGATCACTGAAGTAAACTGTTGTCAGATCTGGAAAAGTGCAGTTTTATTTCACTTTTACCCGCGGTTTAAAAGGTAGTCAGATATATGGAAACTGGTATCACAATCTGACCAATCACAGGGGAGAACTTCAGTGTCTCTGCTTCCGTGTAGCCGGCTGCAGTCAGGTCTGGAAGAGGTGTGCATCCAGCCTCTGCAGACCTGATGATCTACACTTTTTTTTAAAAATTCATTGCCTTCAGAGCAGTGTAGAGAAAATGTGTGATAGAGATTCCTGCTTGACTTTTACACTGAAAAGACTGTGGAAGGTGAAAGATTGGACCTAATAATAGGCTTGCAGCTAAACAAAGAGCTTTATTTTACAGATTTCCTTGGTATTGTTAAGGGTTTGTTAAGGGATTCTCGTCTTTTCTGCTCTGAAATTCACAGAAATGCCACAGCAGCAATGACAGTATGTCTACCTCTGTGTTTGCCCAGATTAGTAGCAGGGATAACCAAATCCAGACCTCCTGGGGGTCTTCAATGTGTCCCTGACTCAAATCAAAGAGCCACTCTGTAGATCTTCATGGATTGTGGGATCCATTTCATTTTAATCAACTGTGTTGGAGCAGGGGCACATTGAAAAGCTGCAGACACTGGACCAAGAGCTCCAGATTTGGTGATTCCTGGTCGAGGCAAGTAGCCCAAGCACCTGTCCGTCATCGTCCCATTCCTTTTTGTTGTCATCTAATGGCCTGAACTGCTCATGGTCTTTACCGCTGCCAGGATCATCTGTACTGTTCACTACAATGTTGAAGGTAGCCAGGTCGGCATTACTGCTCTGCTAAAACGTAATTCTTTTAGCTGACAAAAAAAAGATCCACGACTATGACTAAAATGACCACAGACAGAATTTTTTAAAATAGTTTCCACTGCTGTCTTGGGGTTGCTAAGCAGTACTGTACAGTAGTTTGGCCGTTTCCTGGTGTTGCTATAGCAACACCAAGCTACTGCTTGGCGCTGCCCCGGGTGATCATTCTGAAATGAATGATTGTGTGGTGTCAGCAGGTCAACTCGACTTTGACTTTATTTCGCTCAATCTCTCTGAACCTCCTCATTGGCTGCTGAGAAGCCTGTGTCGAAAAGATCATATCCCATAAGAAACAGTCCAGTGCCCCAGCATAATCTCCATGTTTTGCTGTCAGAGGATGGATTAAGATTTGTATTCATCATCATTCTTATCATGCTCCACTCCCTGCTACGCCCTCTCTACAGCAAAGCAGCAAAGTTTACAGCATAAAAGCTAAGTTTCATTCTTTTTACCGCAAGACAGCAGAGGAATATCGCCTGAGGATGTTTCATCTCCCCACAGCCCTGACTGCTCTCGTTTTCTTAATCAGTCATTCTCTCACCCTGTCTTACCATATTTCTCCTCTTTTCTCCCACATCATCTCTCAGACTAACTTCACCTTTTTCCCCGCTGCTTTCTTCTTATCTCTACCTCTAATTCTTTTAACCCCCAGCCTTTCCCACTTTCTGTCTCCGAGCATGTCATTCCCTCTTTTTCACTTTTTCCATCTCTCTCTCCTTTTTCAACTTTTCCTCAATCGCTGCCTATCTTGACTAGTGTTTAAGCGGGTCTCTCTGTGCTTTCTTGGCGTCCACTCCCTGTCAGGCCCAGCAGCATCCAGAAAAGGAGGCAGTACTGTCATGATGGACAGGCTCCGGGGAAGATGAGGCACAGCAAGTGAAAGTTACAGAGAAAAGGGGTGGGAAGGGAGGAAAAACATGACACGGAGGAGGTGTACAGATGACAAGTTCCTTCATTTGTGAGTTTTGTGAAATGAGGGAGATGCAGCTGGGGAAGGAAATAGATTGTAAAGGCCTTTGGAGGAGACACTACTCAGGGATGGAGCTCTGTGAGGTTCTCCCCACAGGTTGACTATTCAGTAGGCATCCTTTCAGCAAGACAGCCGGACGCAGCGGGCAGATGTTGCTCGCATCCAGTTTGATGGCTGAATGCATAATTTACTTGTTGTTTGCATTAACGAACCTGCATCCGTCAGTTGAAAGGCATACAGCTTCATGCTATGAGAATTCATCAAGTCAAGGAGAGGCGTGAACATTCGCTTTAAGACTGCTGGTTTGTTCATGAGCAGGTTTCTGTTTGTTAGACCTGCGCGACTACTGTTTGCATACATCCAACTCGGCATGAACACTCCACCTCTTGACTTTTCCTGAATTATTGATTCATAGTGCTCAGTCATTAGTTGAACATCAATGTTTAAATCAGCACAGCGTGAGTCCTCAAGCCAGAGCTGGAGAGGGACTGGTTCTCAGGAGTGTTAAGTCCAAGACCATCTGACCTCTTTTAAATAATAAGGAGCCTATAATGATTCAATAAAACAGCAGCTCAATTTTATTTATTTATTTTTTTCAGTTGGCTTTATTTATATTATAAGGCTTGCTGTTTCTTTTTGTGTTGTGCTGTTTTTTTTCTTTGCCAGAGTTAGATCCTGCAGTTCACTGAGGTTTATTTAACACTGGTCAAAAATTTGGATTTTCACCACCCACCTGGAGTGCCCTCTTCCTGCATCTGTTCATCTAGTTGGCCTCAAATTAAATTAAATGAGCCAAGGTATATTTATTTATGTTAAGGATAGAAATACCTCATTTTGGCCAGCAGTACTCTCTCTGACCGCACAGGATTTGGGATTTTAATTTCTATTTTTGTGATTCGCAACAGATCAAAGGGGTTTGGATGAAGGATGTCTAGCGGAGTTTATAAACACTTTACATACGTTATTTATAATGAGGTTGAATTGACTATTTACAAGTTACAACCAAAGCAGATCCCACCTGCTGCAGAACCGGGATGTGATGGTGTGGATGTGTGAAATCATTCTGGTATCAGTGATCCGAAAAGCTGATGACTACAGGACCCTTTATTTTTACAAATATCCTTTACTTAAGTGCACTTGAAAAATATATTAGACCTGAACCGAAAGTTGACTAAAGAGTGGTGGGATGTTTTTTCTTAAGTGCTAAGAAAACCATTTACATGAGAACATGTTGCTGTAGAGGTGAGAAATGAAACTGCTTTTAAATTGTTTTATCTTTTTGATATGCAGATTTCTTATTATGTAGAGCACTTCATGTTGCTCCTCCATTAAAGGGCTTTGTAGATCAAATTTGATTCTATTTGAAAGGATCGTCCCAAGGAAGCTAATCAAAACTTATAACCCATTTGTCGTCTTTACCACTTCCTGCTGAAACCATTTGCACCTTACACAAATATCTGTTTCATACCAAACTTGAATAAATATTCACACAAAGTCTTTCAACTGGAATCCTCCCTGTCCCCACAGCATCATACAGATCATTGTTTTCAGCAGGGGTTTGGGTTATGTGATTCTCAAAGGCTACAAACACATTTGATAAAGAGGTCATTTCAATGCACACACTGCACATGTTTTGAATTTTTTATAACTTGTCTAATTTTTCCTCTTCAAATGACATTTAAAGATCATTCTGCGCCAGGCGATTTGACATAATTCGGGGAAACTGGCTGACAGTGTGACATTCCATAATAATTACTAGACTCATCATCTTTGTTGTTACCTTGAGCGACCACTTGTGCCCTCATTTGATGTCTTTGAAAGAAAAAAAGATGTGTTTGGTACATTTTACTGCATTACCGTTTGGCAACTTTCATGTGTGACACCAGAGCTTATCAGGCCCTGACAGTGTGCTGGTGCTGTCCATTTTTTACTTTTTAAAATGCTTTTAATGCTGTTATCATTGTATCAAAGAGAACATGGGAAACTGGTACATGTCAACAATAGTAATCTTTCCAATGAGAGAGGGATAGATGTTAAAAATAAAACTAGTTTACCCTATAAAGCTAAACGTACCATATTTGACACATACAGTTTCTAAAGTGTCTTGCATCACTTCATAGAAAAGACTTTGCTCAGAACCCTGTCTTCTAATGGATACCAGGAACAGAAAACTACATTCTGATAATATTTATATATTATACGGTAATAAAAGTTGGATATACAGAGGATTTTCTTTCCACATTTTTTTTTTTTGTTTAAAAAAGATTGGACTTTTCTCCCCATTTTTTCTTAGTTTGGGTTTTAAAGGGTAAAGGAGTGAAGCCTAATGAGCCCAACTGCAAATCATGAATGATGTTGACGATCTAAAACACGACTCTGGCTGTCTTAAAAGCTTTTCCTTACTAAACTCATATGCTTTTTAATTCTGATAATAATTCTGTGTTATTATTTGAGCCTTTTTAAAAAACTGAATTCAGAAAGGGCAAAATTATCATAAACAATGTGTAGCCATCCCTTAGACTCTTGATGAGACATGGAAATTCCGAATATTCTGACATTTAACCTGCAACCATAATATGTCGTTTTTTTCCCCCCTTTTTATGTTTAAATTTAAATTTGCCGATCCAGACAGGCAGTGGCCACTCATTGCTTGTCGCTGGGGTCAGTCTGCAACAGTGCAGCATTGCATGCTTCCTGCAAATGCACCACTGTGGAATAATTGACATTCATTATCCTGTATGACTCCTCCAGTAGTTGACCTTTCATTAAAAGGCTGTATGAGATCCAGTATCCTCAAGAGAGCTTAAAAACACACCTGTGCCCTCACACACAGCTGTTAGAGGAGGAAAAACATCTTCTTTATAGCTGCTCCTTTTAGGCCTTTTGTGAGGCCAGCATCTGCTGTCAGGTCCACTAAGGAAATACATGTTCATTTACTGAATATTTTATGTTTTCACTGCTTTTCTTTAATAGTCAAATGACTTTTTCAGTTTACATGAGGAATAGATAATGTGATTTTTACCCTGAACAAAAACTGTGAAGTGTGGTAAAGTCACCTATGTTAGTCATTTCACAGAGGCATGATCCTTACAAGTTATACCTCATTGTAACGGTGGCTGATCCGGCTTCCAACAATGTATGCTGTAAGACCAGTTGGTATTATTAAAGGGAAGAATAATCAACCAAACATTTTTCTTTTCTTTTTACTTATTGTGAAAAGTTAATTACTGCAGATAGGTAACAAATTTTAGTCAATTGTCCACGAGACAGGTTTAGCAAAAACACAAAAAAAAGCTAAATTGACTTTGTCTAATCTAACATATAGTCTGTCTCAAAGGATAAAACATTGGGTAAACTAATCCTGGATTATCAGTCAAGCTAGGCCGAAAGCTGCCCCTGCTCCCTCTGCGCCCATGTAATTTGATAAATTGCTGATTTATTAATAGAATATCAACAATAGTTTTTCTCTGTCAAGTGATTCAAACAGAAAAACTAAATCAACATTCAAGTTATCTGTTAGTTTTATTTAATAATCAATCAATTTTTAGCTGTGTAAAAAGGTCCACAAGAAGAGATGGAATCATCAGAATTCCTTTTTTCTCTTTAGGAGAGGTCTCAGAAAAAGTTAACATTATTGTTGCTATTTAATTTCTGTATTATGAACAAAGTGTTCCAGCTCTACATCTAGGCTAGTCTTTAGTTGCCTCTGGAAAAGGATAAAACTGCCGTAAAGGGTAAAAAGGGATCCAGCAAGACTTCCTATTGCCCCAGGGTCCTCTCAGAGCTTAATCCAGCCAGGACTGCTCTAAAAAGCTGTTGTGTTCAACCTTTCATTAAAAGGCTATATATGATCCAGAAGCCTCAGGAGGGATCAAAACACACCTGTGCCCCTGAACACAGCTGTTAAAGGAGGAAAAACATCTTCTTTGTAGAAATGTTCCCATCTTTCCTGTTCTTACGAATAGCTCATTGGCAGTGTTTGGTTTGCAATATGGCTCAATTCTGGACCTTTCATTGCTAGCCGAAAAAGAAGACTGTTAGTTTGCCATCCTTCAGATAATTCAAGCAAGCATCTCCTATCTCATTGCAAAGCCACACATTTGGGTCAAAATCTCACTGCCTGTGGTAAAATGTGTGCATTTAGGCATCATCCTATGCAGATTATGCTTTAATCTGTATTTTCCAGAGGAACTATGTTTACCCTGTGCTTCCTTCACCTTAGAACTTAAGTTGTAACAAGTATAAAGAAATGAAGAAGCAACTGTGGATTTGAAGACAGGTACAGCTGACAGCTCCTGTTGTGTCTAGCAGCTGTGAATGCTGAAAAAGCAAGTTTGTTAAGAATAAGGAGATTTTGTTTTTTTCATTATTTTTCTGTCCTTTTCCTCTCTGCCACCGGTCTCCATAAACTCTTCACAAATGCAGCCTTTCTGCAATCTCATTATAGCACATGAACACTTGACACACTGGCCAAAGCATTTTTGTGATTTCCAACCCCCCCCACCATGGATGATCACTACATCTTTACACTCCTGTTTTGTGGTGTTCCATGTTTGAAATCAGCCGACAATGACTTGCCTCTCACAGCGAGTCCTCAATGGCTCCCTGAAATGCTCCCTGTTTCTCTGTTGCCTCATTATAATCCTTTGTG
This sequence comes from Craterocephalus amniculus, assembly GCA_036024015.1. Classification (NCBI taxonomy): domain Eukaryota; kingdom Metazoa; phylum Chordata; class Actinopteri; order Atheriniformes; family Atherinidae; genus Craterocephalus; species Craterocephalus amniculus. The sequence goes on along the minus strand of JAVQJG010239047.1, from coordinate 5,614 downwards.
TGTCCTCTGTGAATGGGTGATGATGATTATGCAAATGTGCCATCGGAGAGCAGCATAGGTAATTATCACAGCGGAGAATGAGGCTTTTTGAAATTCTCAAACTGCCGGAGAGAAAACGAAGGGTCCTGCTGATATGTGTGAGACTGTAAAGTAGCGGGTTGTGCAATTGTGGACATGGTGATGCTTACCAAACCTATGGAGAGTTTTCACATTTAGTTGAATTGCTCCTTTTGACAGAATTATTAATGGAAGCTTCTTATACTGTGTTACAGTAATTTGGCTGTTTTCTTTTTTCTTTTGTATCCTTCTGATGAGTGTCTTGAATTGTGGTAGGGCTTGTTACAGGGTTTGCCAACTTCCCTGTTAACAGGTTTAGTCAGGTTTTTACTTAGCGTTTGCTAATGTTAATTGACTCCTGCTGTGTTCCAGCTATAATCATCATGGGGACAGATTTATCCAGGGCATCAGTATTCTCTCAGGAACTAATGGGGGTAGCCAGGAGGTGCATCATGAGCCCCTGGTGAACAGGTGGGAACCGGTCAGCAGACATTCCTGAGGTGTTGAGCCATAACATAATAACAGGAAAGAAAAACGGGGATGAGAGGGTGGTGAGACGGAGAAGTGGGGGAGTTGAAAACCCCTTGGTTCAGGGGGGAATAAGAAAAGCACAGACTCATACAGAAGCCAACTTTGTCCTGAATGGCCCCCTGACATGGGTGAAGAGAGGTAGACTGCCTGGGGTCAATTAACCTCTGGCAGCCTGAGCTGGACTCTAAGGAACACTGGGTTTTATAGATACTGACTAGGCACAATTTTTCTCTTTAAACTGTAAGGGTCCTTGTATTAAACAGGTCATTGGGCAATGAAGCGAAGAAAGCATTCTAGCTAAAACTGTTACTCACTTTGGCCTGACATGTCCTCACTCAACCCTTTTTTCCAGGGTAGAATATTGCCTCGTTTCTTAAACCTAAATTATCTAAATGCTTGTTAGCAAACACTCTGGCAGTACAAATGGTTGTGTATCTTTCAAACCAGCTCACAGCATTTTTTTTCTCTTTCATTTTCCTTTCCGGTTGCCACTGTATCATAAGTTAGACAGAAGTACTTCTTAGTAAAGTTTCAAAGCAGTAGATCAGTTTCCTAACTTAAAACTCTGTGCTTCTGAGTTTGACATTGACTTTGCAAGTTCCTGGAACCATTGTTGTCCTGCAGTGTGACAGGACTGACTAAAAGTACTTCATAGCCCAGAGTATCACATGACAGCAGCATGTTGCTTGAGGGCACCTCATTACATGCCAGAAAATGGAAACAGACACGCTGGTTATTTTAAAAGCACACCATGGCTGATTCAGCAAAGAAAGTCGAGAAGTCATATCAGACAAAGCAAGAAAAAGAGAGAGAGTGACGGAGCAAGATATAAGATGAGTCAACATCAGGCTGTTTTTTTCTTTTTTTTATTTGCTGGAGAAAGCTCTAAGTAGAGACATGATTTAAGCCTTTGTTAGGGAGCACCAAAGTGCAGAAATCTGCCAATGATCATATTACTCAATAGTCCAACATTTTATTGGATCAATAAAGAATGAAAGATTCAATATCCATTTTGGCAGTGTGAATTTTCCAAACTATTAGTCAAAATGATGGAGTTCCCAGTTGTTGCAGATGCAGAATTTTATTCTTGATAAACATGAAATTCACATAAATCCAAAGTCTGACTTTAAATGTAAAGGGTTGAAAATAGATATTTGTGTTTAGTAGACTTCCTAGGTGTCTGCACTAGACCACTTCTTTTTCACACAACCTTTTACTTTTATCTGAAACATTTTAAGTACAGTACTATACTGTTTTCAACCTCTGTATTATGCTGTATAGCAAGTCAAGTGACACTTCTTATTTTCTGTTGTGAAGGTCAAAAAGGATGTGCTACTTAGTTTAAGCTTTCTTCTTCTGAGGTTGATCAAATGCGGCATAATGTTCTTGTTGAGAAAGACTCGTGACCAGAGACGGATGAAAGTGAATCACACATTTCTGATGTCATGAGAGGGCCTATTTTAAGGCAAACCATGATGTTTTCCCAAAACATCCCAAAGATGTTTCAAAGTCAGTTAATTGTGTAGTTTAGGAATTCTTACCTAAAAGGTGAATATGATAGATATCAGTGAGTCAGACAGGATTAAACTGTGTCCTGCTGTTTCAACATCTAGTCTAAATACAGACCTTTTAGCCTGTTGAAACAAGTAATTACTTCTTTTATGAAAGGCTTGTTAAATTTCATGACACCGGTTTCCTATTTGAAGATATTTTTATGCTCATAAACAAAAACAGTCTTGTAACCCAGGGTACAAATCAACAAATTGCATTTCTTGACAATTTCATGAACTGCCATGAGGCTGCGCTGAAAATAGATTTTCAATAAACTGCACATTACTTAGACGATCGCTAAGTGTCGAGGTGAGAGAAACAAAAATTTATTTAGATCTGCAAAATGCCAGTGTCATGTAGAGGTCCCATAAGATTAACTTTGGGGGGAACTTTGAGAGGAACTTCAGCAGCAGCAAAAAAGTGTGAGTTCTCTGATTTCATTTCGAAATGCTCTATTTTTCCTTATTTTTGAGTGGAAAGATGTGCCATTTCAGAGTACTCCAAACAACACAGTTGGTCCAAACTACAATCCAAGGGACTCTGAAGGTGTAGATCTCCACAGTCATTTAGGACAGAGAAACAACATAAATCATCACTCTGCAGAAGATAAAAGTCCATTTGTCAGTGAAGTCAGCAAACTTCCCACAGTTCCTCTCAGCCCCTGGCTGCCTGCCAGATAGCCCAACTGAGCAGAAAAGCTGAGGCTATGATGTGTGTATTTGCAAGCATATGACATACTCTCTTCTCGTCTCTCGCATTGCTAATGTGATTAAACCACAGCAGTTAATGTAATAATCTTGCAACAATGCATAGTATAATGCCCCAATCAATGCCAATAAAACCGCAACCTTTCCTCCTATTGGCTCAGCCAAAAGCACATAAGTCATCAAGTCTGTGTTTGCCCCTCCTCACCTCCCTCCATTTCATCTCAAAGCGTTCCACTGAAACACATAAACAGCAAAGACTTGGAGAGAAAGAGGAAGGAAAGTGGCACCATAGATCACATGAAATATAGAACAAGAGCATTTCCTGATTGTCTCTGCTTCCGAGTTCCCTTCATGTAAAGACGCCGTCTCATCTCTCTCCTCTTACTCTCTTCCCATGGCTCTGCAGGAAGCTGGCAGAGAGGCAGAGAGAACGTGTGAGACGGAAGTGGCAGCGGTGCATATAGAAGCCTGTATGGATGGAGGCAAATTTAAGGACCATAAAACCGAATAATTATCAGTTTGCTGCAGTTCTTACACGCTTTGGTCTTCATGCAGTCCTTCTAACCTGAGCTCATTGACATGGATGTTAAAGAAAACTATTACTCTGTATTAAGTCCCAACTGAGTATTTTGTTTTTATTCTAAAAATCAATCATTTATTTAATATAAGTTTGTTTTCTGCTGGAGTTTTCCTTGTCTTCTCTAAACTGATATAGTTGGTAATATTAACCCCAAAGATGCCCAGAATATCTCATATGTGAACATAAAGAAGCATATTCTACCTAATTTAGCCTGATTCACTCCTTTAGATTTGTTGCACACACTGCCAACAGGAAATCAGAGATGGATAGTTCTAGTGCAAATACCATTCGAAATATCTGGCAATTATGAAACTTTTCTTTGAATGCTCCACTTCCAGTCCCTTTCTTTGCAGCTATTAGACACAATGCTACTTCTTCAATGTCCATGAATCTGTGGTGAGAGAAAGCTTTTCAACATTTGCTGAGTGTCCAGCTCATCTACAATATCAACTTCTTCAGTTTTTCATTAAACTTTTTTGTGTGACTTCCAGCAAACTTTAAACTCTGTTATGTTGTTAGTTGAAAAAAATGGAGACACAGAACTGCTGAACGTGCTAATTTTTGCATGTCAGAGCATCTCACACTGCACGCTTCATCCCTCACCTAATGTCCCTCTAGTCTCATTACATTCACCTATTCCCCTATTTGAATTTCCTCTGATTTCCTCTCCCTTGCCCTGCATTCTCTTTGCTTCCTTATACTGTAAACTAATTTGGGATTTGCTGTGTTATTTCGCTCATTAGCTAGTTTTTATCTGTTGCCATGGGTACTCATCATAATAGGTTTTGTAAGAGTTCAGCATTGGAGAAACCATGTGAGCAGCACAGCGTCCAAACCGGGGTTTAAAATCTAATCTTGAAAATTAGCTTGTGGGTTGTTTTGAAAAAAGAGCCAACTGCATTTTAAAAATGTTCAAATGGTTATAGAACCAGTAATTTTACACTCTCGTGAATTCTAATGATGAACTAACAAATGTGATTCAAGAACAGATAAAGAAAAAAATAATCAGTGTCTTTTTTTTTAAAAACTGTAGCCTACTAGGAATCTATGAAGTTTTACAATGTAGATAAATGTTACTTCACAATGTTTAAGCTCAGAACCACCAAGAAGCCAAATGAAGCCATAATGCAGACTGTACAACTGTAGAGGATAATGCAAAAACAGTTGATCTGTGCCCTTCTACCTCAAATATGGAGGGACACTCTGCTGCCCTTTATTACAGGATAGAGAAGAATTAATACTTTTCATGGTTTCCATGAGAGAAAAACAGAATGAAAAATAGGGCATCTACTTTACTCTTTGGGACTCAAGAGATGGCATTTTGTCATTTGTGGAAGATGTTAGTGTTTAGTCAAAATGGACTGTTTGGGGCAGATCATTCACTGAGGTCTGTTCCACTTACTACTCTACTGCAGGAATCGATGGAACACAGTACAGTTAATGAGGAGTAACTGCAAGTAATGGTTGTCTGCTTCAGTGAGCACACATGAACACCTGAGTGCAACATCCAATTTATTCTCATTATACTGCATTAAGCAGATAATGTTATCAATTATCATCATTGTTCTTTCAATATACTACCAGTTTATTTTCCATTAGCTGCTTTATGCATATGTTAATGTTAGAATTTTTAAATAGCAAAACTGTGACCTAAAATATAAAGCAAGCTCAGTCTTGTAAAACTTCATGAGTCCAGCTGGATTCTGTACCAATTAATGGGGCCAAAACACTTTTTCACAACTTCTTTTAAAAAAGCTTTCATATTCCTCTAGTCAACAATAGCAAACGGGGAAATGGTGGCTCAAACAGTGACTGGCTAAATATGGGTCTTTCATCTGGCTTAACTCAACAAATGGACCTCATTGTCTTGAGGAATTCGATTTTCTGCCATTCTGTGGGCACACTGTGCCCTCTCTCGGTCCCAACTGCAGCGAACGGGGCCCTTATCAACAGCACTCAGGGTGTGGAATTGAGGAATTGAGTTCTGCTTCAAATCAAACCATGAGAAGGAAGGAAAGGGAGCGAGCAGAGCTGAGAAGAAGAAGAAGAAGAAGGGAGAGAAACGGAGAGGAAGAGGAGAGGAGGGGTGTTGGGATAATTCTCCAGATGCTTCCACCCTCCCACTTAGACTCAAGCCACACACACACACACACACACACACACACACACACACACACACACACACACA
>JAVQJG010239029.1:0-17634 GCA_036024015.1 Craterocephalus amniculus | reverse complement strand
GGGGAGGAAGACTGACAGAAAGGATTGACAAAAACAGACAGTGACATCTTGGATTGAGGCGGTCTTGCCAACAGGATGGCGCAAATGAAACTCTCTCTGAGTAATTATTAATGTGCAGAAAAATAAATTTAGCCGGAGGAATTATCTGACAGCCGGACATCTGAGACATGGAACCTGCTCGCTGCAGCAGATGAACTCAGCAACTGTTGTCTGACAGCTGAAATGTGGAAGTAGAGGCAAATGAGAAGCAAGGCATGCCTTCTTTTTTTTCTCCTTTCTCTCAGCTAGCAACATGTTCTCCTCCATGGTTTGTCAGCCTCCATCCCATCCCGCTCTCCATGAAAATCTCTCCATCTTTTTCTTTCTCTTTCCATGGTGACAGACGATGCCTCCTGTGCAGTTTAGCGGTTATTACATGCTCTGAAACACAGCGACTCAGAGAGCCAGCGACAGAGATAAAGACGGATGGATGATGGAGAGAGTTAGGCCGATTAGGTGTTACATCATCAGCAAACTGTATGACCAAGTGTGTGTTTTTAAAAGAGTAGATTACACAGAATGGCTAAGTAACATGATATGTAATGCACAGTGTTGTTTTCTCTGACACCTTCACTGATGTTGCATCAGTTTTCAAACAAAGAGGTTTCAATGTAGAGTGGTGATTAATGCAGTATGAGTTTTATTATTTATTAATAGTTCATTAAAGGCATACTTATAGCTATATGAGAAAATAAAAATAATTGGCTGGAAGGTTCATTGTGTAACCCAGACTCACAAGTTTGGTCAAGTTGAGGATCAAAGTTCAGTAAGGATTTTATACCAGCACTGCATGGATATTTAAGTAATTTATGTTGACCTGTATATGTCATTGATAGAAACACGTTAATTACATTACATTAACGTTGATTGCACGTTAAGCAATTACCAAAGAAGTTGTGAGTAAAAAAAGTCGAAAAATTAGCAGTTTCTAGCGATTTCTTTTTTCCAATTTCCTTCTTGGACAACTAAAGTTTTTTTTTTCCATAACCCTTTTAGTCGCTCTTTATTTTTAGGTGTTCAGCACAGTCATAGTAAAGCTAGTTGCTAAAGAGTTAAGCTAACTGGACAGCGAAGGAGAGGTGAAAAAGAGAGAGAACTTCAACTTATTCTTAGACACTTTTTCTCTTTTGGTCCCTTCACAGGACTAAAGACAGAACAGCTGGGAATTTTGTTGTCATGGAGGAATTCCCTTCCTCATTGTCAAAGAATTTCAGTTGACTCTCTTAAGTTTGTGCATTTGTTTACTGTCAGCTCTCTGTCCTGCTACGGCTTTATGTGGGTCACTGCTACGTTTTGGTTCACAGCTTATTTAGCTACTCGGTTTTACATTTGTTGGTACGGTCAGGATCTTTGTCCTGTCTAAGCTTTTATTGTCAGGCAGATGGCCTCACATTTGACTAGAAAACATTTCAAAATGCAGAGGGGTTTATGGTTGGCTCAGTGACTGCAGTGTGTCATACATGTTCAGTCTTTTTCTTATTGTGATGAATAATAATTGCATTTATGAATATTTATTTACAATCCAACTTTGGCCTGTGGAGTCTGAAATGTAGCTCAGAGATCTAGACTTTATTTTCCAATTTTTAAAAACTGGCAGGAACCAGATTTTTAATTTATTATGCTCTGTTACATAAAACCTATTTTTTTCTGACTTTTGTCAAACAATGTGGAAGAAATCCCTGTTCAGACCTGAAAAGTTTTGATTAGTTGTGTTAAACACATCAAAGTCAACATTGAACTGTTTTGTTTCTCCTATTACAGTCTGCTTTTATTTCTTTTCTGATAAGTGTTTTTTAATAATCTGTCTGTCATGATGGCCTCTCCATAAATGCAGATCCTCTTGATGCCCAAAATGTTCACCTTGCTTGAATAAAACAGCAGAATAAAATAACTTTGCTGAGTGACAAAGGATCCATTTAGTATTGTGTACTTGATTTCTATGACATATTCAGCTTTTGTCATATGAAGACAAAGATTAAAGTTCTGTATTTATCATTCAGATAAATACATTAGCCAGCAAAAATGTTTATTCTTTAGGCAAAATTAAAAACTCACTTTCTTTTGTTTTCAATGAGATGATGAACAATTGTGGCATTAACTATGTGTGAGATGAATATCTTCTTTCTGTGATTTTAAACGATCTTTGATACAAAATAATGACCTTTACTTGGCATGTGCAGACTGAAATAGAGCCCGTTGCATATATGGGTCATCTATATAGTACTGCAAGTAAGCATGCTTGACTGGACTGTATATATGGATCATGTGACCAAGGAAAGTGCTGCCATGTCTGCTTTAGGATATCGAAATAATTCTTAATATTTGTGGATTTAACAATAAAACTGATCTGATATCTTTAGCTCACACTATCTGCTGGATTAACACCATTAGATGATTACTTTTTTTTGTATTGGTTTTTTCCTTCTAACACATATTATTATGTCTCTGCTCTACTTTCGGGGCCAATAGCATTGCATACGAAAGTAATTTCCTCTGAAAGGAAAACCCCGAAGAAGACAAACTGGAGCACTTACCGAGGCGACAGCATTTCAAGTTTTAAAGAAAAAATAATAAGGAGTGCTGGCAGAGGATCCTTGCGCTCAGTGCCTTTTAGTTAAATCTAACACCGAGCAAATTAAGACACAGACAGACTTGTACAAACCCAAGTCTATACAAGACTATAAAATACAAATGCAAAGAGACTGATGGTGAACAATGGAGGCAGCGAGTGTTTCCATGTGTGTGTTGGGCTCTGGTGACTAATCATTTCCGTTTGAGACACACCGCTTCCCCCTAGGGCAGCTGTTCATTTTCTGATGAGCGCACACGTGCACGCCAATGCGCACACGTGCACACACGCATATGATGACTGCCCCCCCTCTGATGTAATGCCAATCCTGCAGATAGAATACAGTCATCGGTTTATGAGAGCATGAATTATGCATGGCCGCACGCACTTAGAGACGTTAAAAGTGATGTCAAAAGGTTCCGTAGCTTTAAATGTCAGAGTGTTATGTTGTCGGACAGACACGGTCGCTAATAGCTTCTTGCTTATTTTCATTGTTTATTTTACTCTTTAAAAAATTGTGGAAGTAAGAATAATAGTATTAAACTCTGACACCTTAATGGAAACTGACATCTGATTGAGAAAGTCAGTGAAAACACAACTTCTCATAGTACAGGTTAAGTGTGAATGCTATTGAGTGGAATAATGGAATAACCATTTTGTCTGTTTTTGATGTACAACTGCTAATATTTTAACAACGGGGAGGAAGCCTACGGCTAACAATGGCTCATGTTAGCTTAAAGCCAGATAGTAGCTAATAGTGTAGCCAGCATCATCCAAGCTAAAGGCCAATGGGATTAATCTGACTGATGGTAGAAGGAATGTAGTAATTCATGCAAACCGGAGGCCTGACCACTCTATTTTTATGTGCTTTGAAACCCTATCTGGAAAAATCTTGATATTAATAGCATAACTAGAATAATTCATGCTAACTGTTAGCCTAGCCCATGTTATCAATCTAACTCATGCAACTCAACAGAACTTCTTGTTTCACATATGTGGAACAAATTCTTGCCAGAAGTGTCTTCCATCTATTACACGCTTTCAAAAATACATTGGTGCATCTTTGTTTTGTTTTATTTATTTTAGCTCTTCTTTTTCTGCCCCAAAATACTTTTCCGTTCAACTCTGCCAGCACTTTACTACTAATTAACTTTCATAAGGTCCCAGAGCCCGGACGAAATCCCAGAGGATAGCAGCCGCATGCAGTATTTAATTACTCGCTGCGTATGTGCAGAAATTTGTGTGTAACCCAAAGTGTTTGTGTGAGTCCTCATATGTACTCAGCAGAGTATTTGTGTCAGAATAAGATGTTTTCGTTGTGTCATTTGCTTACAGGAGGTGACACCATGACGACAGAGATGCAGGAGATTGCCATTACGGAGGAAAAGCCTTTACTCACGGGTCAGGCTGATCCTGCCAAGGTCAGAGATGGTGTCCATGCACAAATACATATAAATGTGTGCACACATGTTTCCATGTAGGCTACATGTGCAAAAATTCATGTATACTGTTTTAATGTCATCCAAACACAGTGAAACAAACATTACTTTCAGCTTGTGCCACATAATCTGAAACAGTAGACAGCAGCTTGTGTGTGTGTGTGAGTGTGTGTGTGTTTCCCAAGAGAGAAAAACAAGAGCTGGTTAATACGTGTGTGTGTTGCCATGTGTCCTGGCTGTGTGCATTTGCGCATGAATGCATGAGTGTTTGCTCTTTGGAGTCTGAGCAAATACATTTGACAACATGTGTTCGTAGCACATACTGTATGTGAAACTCTGTGTGTTTGCGAATATGAGCCTGAGTGTGTGTTTGCGCACAGCTGCAGCGCTGGCTCATTTCTACCAGGTTGACGTCAAAGGCCCCGAGGGAGTGAGAGCAGATCCTAGGCTCTGCTGTGGCCATGTTGCCGTGCAGATGCAGAGCAAAGCAGAGCTGCTCGTTTCGTGCTGCTGCCACCTGGTGGGCAAAGAGGGAATTGTAGCACTCTGACGATTGTAAAATGCAACGTATAAAGCATAAAGAAGTAAAAATTCACATACTGTTATTCAGTATGTAATAAATGAGAAAGTAATGAGGTAAACTTACATATAAAATTAACATGAATATAATTAATACGTTGAGGAATTCTTATTGTAAAACATCCTCGACTACTCTGTAATTACAAAATGGCAGATATGTCTAAATAGAAAGTCTAATGAGGATTTGGACATTATGAATTACAGACTTCCTTTCATCTTAACACATCAAGCTCTTTAGACTGACGCTAACATTCAGTCTGCTCAAAGTCAAGACCTTCAGGACCCTCCATTTTCTCCTCCCACCTCCACTTCAACTTCCAACACCGCTAATTTTCTAAGAGCTTTTCATGTCAGTAATTCATTAGCTGGAGGGAAGCGGATCCAAGGTTGCAAATGAGCCGCTTACTTATAACCTGCCGCCAGACTTCCTCCATATAATGCCGTGTGTTATACAAGTCCCTGTTCTCTGCTGCTTCATAATGCCATCGTGGCGGCCAGCGAGGATGCAAGGATTTACTTTCACAAAAACAATGAAGTGAGGATTATGTTTTTTATGCTGAACACCAAAAGGCAGAAAAAGCCAAGATTGATTCCAAAGCTGCTTATTATAGTGTGATAAATGGGCTGTAAACAGGGTCCAGTATGGATTGTACACAGGGTCCATATTGGCCCCAAGGGAATTACATCCTATAGGTTTTCCCATTTTTCAGCCATTTCAAATGTAAATGGACTGCACATATGGTCAGGTCCATTACATTTGGACACTGACCCAAGTGTTGTTATTTTATGTGTTTACCAAAACATATTCAAGGTCTAATCATCTAACTAAAAGGGGGCTAAAGTGCCTAGTCTTTTCTTTATTTTGACGTTATTCACATCTAAATTCGAGGAAACATCATAAAAGCTGCCTTTTTTGCCTGCTTATTAATGATATGGCAGCAGTAAGATTTACTTTGTGCTCAGATTCAGCAAGTTGACTGGATGATTAATCCAATTCACGGTGGGCTGGATTCTGTCCCAGCTGAAAAAAGCTATAAATAAAAATCTGCAAAAGTATGATTTAGTGAAATAAGGCATTGCTTTTACTTTGAGTTGGACTTTTAAAAAAAGAAAGCAAATCCAGTGGAAAAAGTTTAACGGACAGTCTGATCACTCATAATTTTTGCTTGTTTTTTTTTATTCCTATTGAACCATAACTCAAAAAGAATGTCATTATTTTCATAAAGTAATGATTAGTTACTACTTTTGACAATTTCAGCAGTTTTTTTCCTTTTTTAATGGGGAAGTGTTAATAATTTTAAGGAAGGATAGACTCCATTTTTTGTTTTGTCTTTTCTGATAACCTCTCCCCTGTTGCTCCAGGATGCTGCCGAACTTGCTGCGAGGATACTCCTGGATCAAGGACAGGTAAGCAATCATCACAGGCCACAGGATAGATTTAACTCATGATGAAAAGTAAAAAAACAAACAAATTTTCCATACAACAGTTTTGAGACTGATCTACAATCTAAGAACATTGCATGACTGGTTTACATGAGAGGAACCATCGCCATCCGGTGCTAATGTATTCTTGAGCTTCATCCAACGTGGTGTATAGAAGTAACACAGAAAACAAGATTTGCGGGAAACAGACATGTTGGAGGAGACGGATGAACTTATGAATGTACACAGGCCAGTAAGCCAGGCTCTGGCATGGAAGAGGAGGTGTACTGGTTTGGGCAGCGAGCGGGAATGTGATTGCAGGCTAACTGAGAGTTAATTAAAACTTCCTAAAAGATTATTACTTCAAAAAGTGAGTTCCGGGAAAAAAATCGACAGCATTTTTAGGGCAGATCGTAGATGCCTCAAAGGTAACTGAACATTTGCTTGCCTGATATAGATGGAAAATTAGATGGATAAATAAAACATGAGTAATAAATGAACGGAAAAATGAGGTGAATAGATAACAGATGGAAAATATTGAGATTAAATTTTGTTTCCGCCTCCAGGAGCACAGCGTTGAGACCCCGCACGGCGTTCTCCATGTGACTCTCCACGGCACACGGACCACCCGCAGGCCCGCTATCCTCACCTTCCACGATGTGGGCCTGGAAAGTGAGTGCCCCCCTCCTTCTCTCTCTCTTTAATTCACATAATCTCTCAGTTCCTCTCGACTCCCGCTCACCCCCCATCTCTCTTTTCTCCAGGTAAGAGCTGCTTTTCGACTCTGTTCAAGTTTGAGGAGATGCAGGAGATTGTCAAGAACTTCACCCTGATTCATGTCGATGCCCCGGGACAAGAGGAGGGGGCTGCTGCCTACCCCACAGGGTATGACGTCGTCTCTCTGAGGACAGACAACATAACCTGCTGGAACCGTGCCTTACTTTTAAGTAAATTTCTCCGAAATGGAAACAATCTCCCCTGCAGGCTTAAGATTAATCCCCTTTAAATACTCAACAGTCCCATCTCCCCCCATCCTCTGCTTTCTAATGCTCCCTCATCAGAGGCTTAAACAAAATCTTCACTTTTCTTTTTTCCACACTTCTTACCCCTTCCTTCCCCTCAATTCTTCATACGTCTCTGCCTTGTTTGATTATTGTTAGTGGCTCAGGAGGATTTCATTGTGTGTATTGTCCCGGTATCTCCGCTGCGACTCATTTTTTCATTTTAAATCCCACTGAATGAAAAAAAAAACAAAAAAAAACACCACTGGCTGAAATAAGTCATATCTGAAAATCAGCCGGTCTAGTTACTGCAAATAGTTTGGGGAGCTTTCAGGTCAGAAAACTTTCCCATCCATAGATAACATTTTCTGCATATAATTTTCTGGTCAGGGCGCTTCACTGGTTTTGTGTTTGTTGTTGCAGTTACCAGTATCCCTCCATGGAGACCATAGCAGAGATGATCCCTGCTGTCCTGCAGTTTTTCAAGTGAGTTAGCTGTTATTTCGTTTCAGCCAGGCCAAACAGCGTTTTGCTCCTGAACACCCACACGGGATGTTAAAGTTTGAACTAAACTGCGTATAACGCGTGTGTTTAATTGTCTCCCCCTGCCAGCTTCCGTACTGTGATTGGAGTGGGTGTGGGAGCCGGAGCGTACATCCTCTCCAAGTTCGCAGTGAGCTTCGTCTTTTGTTTATAGCTGTCACATGTTTGTCTGCTTGTTTTTAACTTAAAACAACAGCTGTCAATATTCGATGCTGTTTTAGTAGTTAAGCAACTTCAGAATACTTTTTTTTAAAATCACATTGATGAAATCTTTTATCTTTTGACTGGCAGCTCATGAGACCAAAATATCTCACAGTGATTTATTATACAGTTTTATGATTGTTGATGTTTTCTGGTAATAATGGAAACCATTGACACTGTTTAGTTTGCATAATTTCAATAAGTTAGATCCTTCAATAACTTACAGGTAATATAAATATAACACTAGTAACAGTCATATCTAATTTACCACAAACCCCACCTAGAGAGACATAAGAAAGTTTTCTAAAATGCAGCAAACTTAAATCTGTAATTTCCAATTAGTTTAAATTATGAACACAAGTAGGCTATGAAGGAATTTTCAGCATAGTCATTGACTGACTTCAGTGCATTGAGAAAATACTTTTATGAACAGCTACTGAAATTTGAAGACAAAAATAAACTCAAGTTCGGTCTGAAAAGCATTGAACTGCTGGACTTACTGATGGGAAACAATGTCTCCTCTGTGACATGGATAAACAGCAAAACCCTTCTAGAAATGTGTATAATTAGCCTTAAAGGTCATAACACAGCTTTTATCCAGAAATGAGAGATACACTTTGTTTCTGTTCTTCACATGTTAAATACTTTTTCTTCAGTTTGAGCATGAAAACACTAGATATGACATATTTCTTTTATAACACCATCTTTTTTCAGCTTGCAAACCCAGATTCAGTGGAGGGTCTGGTTCTGGTCAACATTGACACCAACGCTCGAGGCTGGATGGACTGGGCTGCTCAGAAGGTACAGCATATCTGCAATTTCTTGATTCTTTACATACTTTTGTCTCCTTTATAAGCCAGGAATGTGCTATTTTAATCAAATCAGTGATAATGGGAGTCTTTCATCAGTCCCACTTAAGCTGTGGATATGAATTTAGGTGACTACATGCATGGTTTGTGTCCTTCAGTGCTATTAATTATGTGAATGTTTATCATATATTATGTAATGCTATATTAAATGAGCAGGAGTGTAATTAATATCTGTCTCCCATTACAGCTCAGCTCTGTGACTTCCTCCCTCACAGAGCAGATCCTGACTCACCTTTTCAGCCAGGTACAACATAATGTTAAGTAAAATAATCCATTCCACATGATTCTTAGACGTCTCCTAATGAGCTTTAAATCCATCTGTAGGAGGAGCTGTCGTCAAACACAGACATAGTGCAGTGTCACAGAGAGCGCATCTCCAAAGCTTCAAACCTGGTCAACATAGAGCTTTTCTGGAAGACTTACAACAGGTGGGACACTTCTGTGGATACAAGCACATAAACACAAACTTAGTCGCCTCCGAACTGCAACCAGTGTTTTCTTTTTTTCCCCACAGCCGCAGAGATTTGAACCTTGATCGCAGCTGCACCTTCAAGTAATTATACTTTTCAAAAGTTTATGTAAACCTAGAAAATATTTAAAATCTACTTCCCTGACTTGCAACATGTCCATCTCAGGTGTCCAGTGATGCTGGTGGTGGGGGATCAAGCCCCATACGAGGACGCTGCTGTAAGTTCTGTTCATTTAGTGGCTCTCGGTAGACTTTTTGATTCCTTTTGCACATTAAATGTTATTCTTGATGAGTCTGGAGTGTTATTGTCCTTCCTGTGTGTGACCACCAGGTGGAGTGCAACAGCAAACTGGACCCAACAACAACTTCATTCCTCAAGGTGAACATCATGCCTGTTCATGTTACATCTCCCTCCTTCTTTTTCTTTTTTTTCCATTTATCTCACAAATCTTCTGTCCCGTCACAGATGGCTGATGCTGGCGGCCTCCCTCAGCTCACTCAGGTAACAACTGCATCAAGTCTCAGAAATGCTGCATAATGCTGGTATTTGTTTGTGGATGTTGCTGTAGTCCGGTCATGATTAGAAAGAACTGGCTGCCCTTTTAGGGTTACCAGTGTGCACCGTGAGGATGGGGCATCATTTTAACCGATAATGGCTTGATGTGTTTTGTTTGCAGCCTGCTAAACTGACCGAGGCTTTCAAGTATTTCATCCAGGGCATGGGCTACAGTAAGTTCACCCCATTGTTCATACGTTTCTGTTTACTGATGCCACAAGGCTTTAATTGAAGTTCTTACTGATGTGACGTTTGGCCCGTCTTTGTAACTAAAGATGGATTCAGTTAGGGATGTAAATGTAATTTGTCCATTACAAGAAATGCAAAGTGGACTTGACTGTTTTTACTATGAGTCAGTCACACACTATTGAGATTCCTTTGAAATAGTAATTTTTATATTCTTTAGGATATTTAATACTTATTTTCACTTTAAATGTAATTGGGATGCATTCTGAGCTATTTTTTCCAGACTTTTATTGGAAAAGCAAGAATGATATGCAGCCATTCATGTTACAACACTACAAATGTTTAAAATCACATAAAAACTCTTTATAGGTCTTTGAATTTAATTTCTATCTTTGGATGCCAACATAATGAAATAATATAGCAACATAGATCTGGGAGTAATAGATAAAAACTACATATATCTCTCTATGATAGCAGGTGGAAATTCTACATCTGCCTGGACTAGGAAGGGTCATTTTCTGTGAACTACATATCAGACATGTTTTTGAACATATTTTAAACTCTGTGCAGGAAATTTTGAAAAGAAGGAAGGAATATATAGCTCCAGAAGTCTGTTAACTGTCTTGCTTCAATTTGAAACATAACTAACACTGGGACAGAGAGATGTCTGGAATTAAACTTTTCACATTGATGACAGAAGAGGCACCAACCACACACCAACAGCATAACACAACAGATTCACAAATATTTTGTTTTTGTTTAGTTCACAATCTATGCTGACCCGCTGATATGTTTCAGACATTATCTTTTAAGGAAAGCAACAATATGGTAGGATCTTACGATCATTTAATTGTGGCTTCTACAGCAAATCAATAAATCGTGACATCCCAGTTCATCATTATTGTACACTATAATATTTCCATCATTTTTCATTATCTGATTACAATCTCATTACTCGCTTGGGTGTCTCTCTTCCTCCTCAGTGGCTTCCTCTTGCATGACCCGCCTGTCTCGCTCCCGCACCACCTCGCTCTCCTCCTCCTACTCCATGGATGGCTCCCGCTCTCGCTCCCGCACCCTGTCCCAGGGCTCGCAGGGCGGCCAGATGCCTCCCAGCCCCTCCCAAACCATGGAGGTGTCCTGCTGAAGAAAACAAAATACCACAGAAAGAAAGAGTGAGTGTGAGCGAGTGGGAAAGAGAGGAAGGGGAAAGCGAAAGAAAGAGAAAGGCGAAGCTCTAAAATAACGCAGGAGCAAGACGAACGGCTTTCTTATTTGCCACAACACGACTCCCATCATTCCCCACAACAGCTGAACAAGAATCGACGCAGTCAGAGGGAGGGAGGGAGATAGTCCAGCCCCGTCCTTCTCTCTTTCCCCCAGCTGAAAGCAAAAACAGACCGGGCTGTCCTACAGCAAAGCAGTTTTCTAAAAGCACGACAAGAATAAATACAACAAAGGAGGGAGGTGAAGAACGGTGTGCAGTCTTCCCTCCCTCCTTCTGTTGGAGCCTCTGTCAGCCAATAGAGCCCTTTCATCTAGATTCAGAGTGGCACATAGAAGCCGCACACCTCCTGTTAACCAATAGTAATAATTATGAAATGGTGTCGATGATGATGATGATGATATTGAAGCTAATGATGATGAAAATGTAATAGAAAAAAAAAAACTGTAACACTTTTCTCTTTATTACTTAACGACTTTAATAATGACATAGATTTAAAAAAACAAAATACTATAGCAGAGATACTTACAACAATGTGTGTCTACTACTTTTTAAACTAGTTTTTATTGTGTTTTATTTTTTTCGGTCTGGATTTTCATTTTGCAATTTGTAACCTGTCTCAACGAGGGGCTGAAGCTACTGATTGGTTGAGCCATCACGTGGCGGCAGCCAACGAGAGCCATTATTGTGACTACTTCGTCCTTGATGTTGTCAGGTTGTTTATGTCTTCCATTTGCCCCCCCAGTCTATAAGTCAGTGTCTTTTTTTTAACTTTTAATTGGATCTGAGGAGGTGGGCAGGAAGCTCTTTGTTTGGGGTTTTTTGTTTCTTTTCCTCCTGGACTGTTTGGGAAGTTGCATGCCTGCTACCAGCCCATGTGCGTACTGACTGCTTAATGTTTTATGTTCATATTCTGCAAAGAAGTTGTGAGAATTTGTGTGCGTTCGAGTAAAATAACGATGCTCCGAAAGTTAGAACCAGTGAAACAGAAATGGGTTTTTTTTTGTGTTCTAGCTAGTCGGCGCACTATTATTAATACTAGTCGCGCATTATAAAGTGCTTCCATTATCGCTGGTCGTCTCACAGCACTTGCTGCGATATCCACACCTGTTCACTCCTCTGTAGCTGGTTTGGATGTTGCACTTTAAGTGCTAGATGTGGCCAGAAGGGATCACTGTGTTCATCACCTGGGTTGTGGTTTCTTAGCCTTGCCTTTGCAGGAATACCTCCGAACCGACCCGGCCGACATACTTGAGTTTATGTGCGCTCTAAGGTGAAATGAACACACAGTCCTCTCCACCAAGAAGCAGCTTTATTCTTGCAGTGAGGTCAAGACAAACGCGTCAAATGCATGTGATCGTTGTGTGATTGAGGAGGTAAACTGGGAGTGAATGGAGCTTTTATCCAGTAATTACAATAAACAAAGCAGCAAAGATGGAGGAAGGACAGGGTCCACAATGAGAGTGTAGTAATCATTTTTTAGACTAACAAACACCCCCTGTGACTTACTGTATCAATGACAATGAACCAGCCCCTTCACTGCCACCACACTTGAGTTACAGAAAGTCTGTAGACGTGTAAGAGTGTTCGAACCTTCAGCCAACTGGTTGTAGCCAAAAAAGCATCAAGCGCTGCCAAAAATAAGGGCCACAGAAAAAAAAAAAAAGGGTCCCAATACCGCCATCGGAAACTAAATATAGTCTCAGTGAATCTAACCTTCCTCTGAATTGTTAGTATCTCAACACAAAGCTTACCACTGCCCTGTGACGTGTAGCCATTAAACTATTTGTAAAGGAACGTGCATTTGGACCCAAGCATGTGCATTTCTAAGCCTGTTCGGATGCAGCTGTTTTTTAAGTTTTTTGAAAATATATAATGAGAACACATCATTTCAATGGATCAGCTGGAGGTTGCCTGATTCTTGCACATGCTCCTTTCCCCAAACCTTTCAGATGAGACTGAGTGACGCTTATAGAGAGGGAAGTGATTCCGAATGGAGCCGGTAGATGGAAGTGATGATGACGGCAGCAGTCTGTTTTAGGCTCACTCTCCTCTGAGCTGCCAAAGCCATGCAGTGTTTTGAGTCGATAACGAGCGTTTAGCACGGATAACAGAAATCCCGATGATGACTGGGTGGTTCATGCTGCAAGTGCACATTGTGACATCAAATCAGGATGCTGTTTGTTGTCAGGCACGCTGGATATCCGGAATGTAGATGTTTGGCTGAAATCATACTGAAAGCAGCCAGATATGGGAAAGTCTACCAAAATAAAGATAACAGAGCGATGATGATAGAAATAAGTCAACAGGGAGAACAGAGTGGTACTTCTTTCTGGAGAGTTGAGCAGGGTGGTGTGATTGTTAACACTTGTCCATTTTGTCTTTTGTTTGTCTCTTAATTTTTACTTTGATCAAGTTTTCTTTTCCCTACTACAGTTTGGAATTGATTTTTTTTCCTTTTTTTTTTTTTAAATCTATGTGAAGTGTTAGTTTACTGTCCCGATGTGCTCACAAGTTAGTTAACCGTGTGATAGTTCTTGTGTAACTTTTTTAGCATTAGCGCTTATAAGGGAGAATAATAATATAATTAACAATAAAAAGATTCAATGCTAAGAGAATAAAAATCCAATTTACTTGTGTGAATTACTCTGTGTAACACAATGGACATCCTTCAAAAAAAGCAAGCTAAAATATTAATAAATGATTAAGAGGAGTATTGCGTGTCCTGTCTTTCTTCTGTGATAGTTTTGGATGTGTCTGCATTTTCAGAGAGGTGATTGAAAACAAGTCTTTGAATGAATATTAATCCAGTTTAAAATGTGTCGGTCCAATTCAGTTCTGTAAATTATTTCTAACAAAAATACTATATTTAGTCCCAACTTCATTGAACAGAGTTGGTCCAACTGATTTCACAGTAACACAAGATATTGTGAATCAATTTAGTCCTACAAACCTGTGTACCAAAAGAAAATTATTTGAATATGTGGGAGTTCTTCTATGGTTTTACTTTTTTACATTTAAAGCCTTTTTCACTGCAGCACTTAATAAAATAAGTTTGAATGAATGTAACACAATCACGATTAGCGTGTTTTATCTGATCACTATGCGTTTTGTTTACTTGTACTTGGGTCAGACCAACTCATTCAATCAATAATGGTCCAACTTATTCAGGGCCACTTTGGAATATACATTTATTTTGTTCAAGTTACATTTTAAACTTTTGTAAATAGTTAAAACATGACAGGATGATGATTGCTTTGTGCACACAATTTCATTTTCTTTTGGGAACAGATTTGGGAAGGTTTCTGTTCCCAAGTGCAAAGGGTTAAGACTGGTAAAATGAAATAATTTTGATATGCACAGTTCATGGATCAGTGGTTAATGAGAAATTTAAATAAACTCTCTCAGCCCAAAGGTTTAAGCCCTTTGAACATATCACAGAGGAATTCTAGGATTTATAAACATTCATAAGGGTGATTTTATTAAGCATCTATCTCTTTATATTTTACATATATTATTCATAAGTTTACATTTTTTCATATCACTATCAGCATCATATAATTTTTCTATTTTTAGAACAAATTTTGTATACGTATGCAAGAGGTTGTCTAAGTATGTGTAAGTGTATTTGATATATAAAAAAAGAATTACTCTACAGTATTTTGTATAATAGATATATGTCTGTCTGAGTTTGCCTAAGCCACGGCTTGAAAATCAATAGAAAGTTATGAGTTACAGTGATTTTAATTGTTTATAGACTTCTGCCTCCTTTGACTAATCCTGTAAAAAGCCAGCCTCCCTCTGACCAAGATGGGCCATTATGACACATCATTCCAATGGACAGCAGTCTCAAGGGAAGCATCTACGTGTGTATATCTATGGGCTGTAATAATAGGATTGTTACGCATTAGCCAGTCTATACCCTTTATTTCATCTTTGGTAAACATGATGTTTTCGTTCTAAAAAGCAACCCATACATTAGTTACTAAACTATTTATCCAGGTATTGGAGAGTATTGTTTTACAATTACACAGTATTAATACTGCATATACTAAATACATTGAAGTAATATTCTGTATATTAGAACACTGCGGACAATAAACAGTAGTCTAATAATAATATATGCATTTTATTTCACAAAATCATCTTCCACTTAAATTTCGGTCATGATTTACTCCAAATATTTACAAAAAAAATTACATGAAATGCGTACATAGATAAGTTTGTTTGATTTTTACCTTATCAGATAGCCTACACAATGCACAGTAGATATGTACTGGAACTGAAATGAAATATGTCAATTCTCATGGTTGAAAAACGTAATAAAAATGTATTCATTTGCATCTCTATCAAAGTGAGGAAAATATATGCATTTATAAAAATTATGTACATACAAATGACAATAAATGTCCTTGTTTTTTTAAGTATTAAAATCCAACAGTTAGTGCAAACACATTCAGAATGTCCTGGAATTACAAACAGAAAAGTGCTTTTGTATTTATAATGCCAGCACACTACAAACACAAATGTTGTATGTGTATATATATTGATTACACATTTTACTGGAAAATGAAAAAGATCTAAAAAAAAAAAAACATCAAAACCAACTTTGAAAAGTTTCCCAGTTCATGAACTATTGAATCTACTTTTTGCACAATTTCTTGCCATTTAATTCTGAACTATATTGTACAATCATTTAGCAGACACTTTTACCCTAAGGAACTTACAATTGAATAGAGAAAAAAACAAGGTGTGGTTGAAGTGTAGTGTCTTGCTCATGAACACAAGTTGACAAGGGCAAGAGTGGGATTCAAAACACCAACTTTTTAGTCACTGGATGACCTGCTCTATAACCTGAGCCACTTAACGAAAAATCCTGGCTATTCTTGAAAAAATACCACCCACAGAAATCAAGGTATCCAACACATAGATATAATTCAGGCCCATAGATTCAAGACTCATGAATTCAATGAAAAGGTCAAAGGATGAATGGCTAATGAGCTGGCGGCTCATCAAAGGGTCTCTGGACAAAATGTCACTCACTGAATCAGCAGAAAGGACCACTACTGGCAAAAAATGCTCTAGTGAAACAAGAAAATAGACTAATCTCTCCTCTACTCTTACAAATCCACCTCTGTCTATAGCCCTCTGTGTCCTCTGTATGGCTTCAAAAATGTTTGCTTTAAAAGACACCAAAGCTGTGTGTCTGGCCATGATGTGTCTGTCAAGTCTTGTCAAACGGTTAGTTTCCTGTGTGGCGTATCTGTAAGTGATGTCAAGCTGTTGGAGGTGGAGCTGAACAGACTTGAGGGCGTTTTCCAAATCTTCCATCGCTTCACTGAGGCATTGGGGATCCTGATGTCTGTTTTGCTGAGTTAACTTAACAAAAGCTCGGTTGTAGTATGCAATTGCAGCCCAGCAGCTATCCTCTGTTATGGCTTTGGTGTACATGTTGATGCTCTCAGAGAGATTTCCCATTATTTGAAGCTCGCTGCCAATAGCAGTGTAGTGGTGCAGGTTTGCTAAAGTGGATTCTCCCTTCCTGAGTGTTTGCATGGCTTGGTTCAGGTCTTCTTTAAGACTGATGGGGTTTCTCTCATTGAATTTAGTGAGCAGCCACATTCCCCAAAACTCATTAAGTGCAGCTACATGTGCTTCTGCTGGCTTGCTGCTGCAACTTCTGTACAGATCTAGTGCTTGCAAATACTGACTGAAGAGTTCCTCCTTCTTCTTTATGTTTGGGATGTGACACTCTAGGTACCTAGATAGTTCTTCAGCAACTGAGCTGTCTCTTACTGTTTTCACCATTTTTATTTCTGAATCTGACTCTTCAGTCAAAATACGTGACAATGTCAAAGACAGCTCTTTGCGCTCATTGCGGTGGCCTTCCTGGTACAGCCTCAAGTGCTTCATAAATAGCTCTTCAAAAGATAAAGGGACATCTACAATATCTTCCAATAAAGACTGAAGTCTCCTTAATGAAACCAGCAGTTGAAGAGGCTTCGGCAGATGCTTGAAACAGACAATGAGCTGAGCGGACCCAGGAGAGCCTTGTCTAGCAGCGCGACCAAAGGCCTGAGCCTCCACACGAGCGTTCTTGGGTAGGAAGGTCTGCACAACAAACAAACCTCCAGCGGTCTTTACTGAGTCAGAGATCTTAAGGTCTGTTCCACGACCTGCCAGGTTTGTGGCTATGATGACGTTTCCTGCTCCAAGATGCTTGGAAAAGATCACACTGTTGTCCATGTTGTTGCTTATGTAAAGCTTTTTGCTTGGGACCTTGTCTCCCAGAGCTTGATGAAGAGTTTTTGCCCATTTGATTGTCTCACAGATGATGAGCACAGCTCTCTGACTCCTGTATGGTGTCTCTGTGGTTTGTTCAACAACCACATTACAGATTTTTTTAATCCATTCATTTTCATCCCTCACAATCACACCTCCTACCTCAAAAAGCTTTCTACGTCTGAATGAAGGTATCTGACAGGTTCTGATTCCCTCGTAGATTTTCTGCAAAGTTTCCGTCTCAGCTTGTTGAC
>JAVQJG010239028.1:0-10039 GCA_036024015.1 Craterocephalus amniculus | reverse complement strand
GGGCAGGTTACTTTTCAAACTGGCATCATTATTAAACTCTATCGTGATATATATCGATATCGTTCAATATAGGAAAAATATATCGTGATAATATTTTTGGCATATCGCCCAGCCCTACTAGTAAGCTAATTTTGTACTCCTAATTAGAGCGAAGAATGCTATAGATATATCTGGCAGCCCCTTTCTGTGCACTGCCATAACTGGGGTGGCGAGTTTCACATAACTGCATATATTTATGTATGCATTATTATTATTCAACTTTGGCTAAAAACAACAGTCAATTGCAACTACACAATGCTTTAAAGTGGCACCATGTCCTTGCAACAAAATTTTTGTTCGTGATTAGTAAAGTTATTCATACCCTAACAATTTAAAAAAATTAAACACTCACAATAATCACTTAATTAGCTGGAGACTAAAAATAATGAATAAGTAAGTAATAATGAATGAATATTTGCTAATTATGATTTTGTGAAATATAACATTTATTTATTAAATTTAAATTAAGAGAATAATGAAAAACAAACAAATGAGAGCAACAAAAAATGAGAGCACTTTGCTAATAAGCAGTTGGCCAAATGTCTGATGGAGAGTTACTGTACAGACAAGGCAATGCTAGTTTATTTGTACAGTTTTTGCACATTTTCAGGTTCAAGAGAATTTAAAGTGCTATAGAAAACACCTGATTGCAGTGATACCCTCAAAGGATTGGTCAACAAAATATTAGCTTATGATGAATAATGTATATTAGTTGATATTAGTTTTCATGAATTTCAAAGTCAGGCCATGAAGTCATGACATGACAGTGTCATGACATTTCAAGTTTATTACTTTTGTATTATTACTTTTGTTAATGTCAGTTTATTTCAGTGGCAGCTGTTATTTTTCCCTCTTTAATGGGAGCGTATCATTTTGAGGATGACAGTAAATCATAACAACCAACACTGTTATAACACAGCAAAAGTATATTGTGCTTTCACGTCTAAATGTTCTAAAGGAGGGTTGTCCAGTTCACATCTTCACGGGCCCTATTTTAGATGTTTCAAACTTCAAGGGACCCGATCCGTTGGCAGAACTTTACAACATTTCATTTAGGTGTTCTGGAGTGGGTAAACATGTAAATCCTCAGACAGCAGAGCATCTAAACTGAAGTTGACAGCACTTACGTAATCAGATACACAGGGTTTTCAGCTGCTAAAATCAATGAAGCATGTATTGATTGGTTCCTTTCATAGTGTCCAGTTTGATAGCACAGCTATGATGATCGTCTCCAGTCACGTGGTGGCTAGTGAATTCCTTTATTTGCATGCACATTTTCTCACGTGCGTCAGTCGCTTTGCATCTCTTTCACATTGTTTTGGATATCATATGCTGCATTATCCAACATCTTATTTAGGTTTCTGTTTACAGAAATCAAATTTTGATGCAACCTCCATCCTCAGCAAGGTTTTCTTTTTCAGTCTTGTCAAGTATGAGTAACCCACTAAAACTTTTAGTAGTACTTTGATATTTAATTATTCAGCCTCTTCAATCTTTTCCCACTTTTACCATTTATTTATCATTACCTTTCACCCATTGGTGTTTAGTTACGAATGGGATGAGCTTGTGCTATTGTATGGTGTCATTGAGCTGTTCTATCTTGTGCCATTCCTTTTCTTCACCATATCAGATATACTTGTATGTATCAGATCCAAATTACATCTTCTGAGCCTGCTGTACAGATATGCTCTATCTGTGCGTGTATGTCCAGGTGGTTGTCAACGCCCTGCTAGGAGCCATTCCCTCCATCTTCAATGTGCTGCTGGTCTGTCTCATCTTCTGGCTTATCTTCAGCATCATGGGAGTCAACTTGTTTGCTGGAAAATTCCACAGTTGCATCAATAAAACCACAGATAAGCCTTTTCCTATAGAAGAAGTGAGGAACAAGACTATGTGTGAAAACATGGTAAATGACACAGGTCGCTGGAAAAACCTCAATGTCAACTTTGACAATGTTGGCATGGGTTACCTTGCACTGCTGGAAGTGGTAAGTGCATGGTTACTTGCTGGGTAATAAAGTGTCATAAGTACGCAACAGGTGCATTTTAAAAATGATCTCATTTGCTGTATTTATTTCTATACAGGCTACATTCAAAGGCTGGATGGACATCATGTATGCTGCTGTGGACTCCCCATCCAAAGTAAATAAATATTTTATAATTACTACTCTTAGAGAATTGCTTTTTAGAGAAGGTAAGTAACAGATCAAGAAGTTCCATCCACAATCATAAAATCAGGAGTTACAGGCAATGTTCAGCAAGCAATCAACAGATTCAATGAACTCTGTCTTATTCTTTCAAGAGGAATTTACTTGATTAAAAAAATATGTATAAAACCTTTTATTAATTAAATTTTTTTATCATGCACACAAGAATTCTAGAGCTGGTACTATCAATACAAACTCTGTTCCTCTCGGTTACAACAAATGAAATATGAAAGACTACAACTTTTCACTTTGTAATTTCTCTGTTTTATGTTTTCAATATAGGTAGAGGATCAACCAGACTATGAAAACAACCTGTATATGTACTTGTATTTTGTTGTTTTCATCATATTTGGAGCCTTTTTCACTCTCAATCTCTTCATTGGTGTCATTATCGACAATTTCAATCAGCAGAAGAAAAAGATAAGGATTGGATCTTTTTTTCTAAATTGCATGGTATATTTCGATTTGCTTCAATTTGACGTGGCTTGTGTGCTCTCTTTACTTTGGAGGCCAAGACATATTTATGACTGAAGACCAGAAGAAATACTACAATGCCATGAAAAAGCTGGGCTCAAAGAAACCACAAAAACCTATTCCTAGGCCATCCGTATGTAACTTAAATCATGAATGCGACAAATTAAATTGTTAATACGATTTCTTTTTTAACTATATCTCAAACATCTTTTTTTATGTGCTTTGTATGTGTGTGTCCTTCAGAACAAGATTCAAGCATATGTCTTTGACTTTACCTCAAAACAAGCATTTGATATTGTGATAATGGTTCTGATATGGCTGAATATGGTAACCATGATGGTGGAAACTGCTGACCAGTCAAAAGAGAAGGAGGAGGTTCTCAGGAAGATTAACATAGGGTTCATTGTCATCTTTGCTGGAGAATGTGTGTTGAAGATTATCTCTCTTCGCCACTACTACTTCATGAGTGGCTGGAATATATTTGATTTCATCGTTGTCATTCTATCAATCGTTGGTATGAGTTTTCTCTACTATTTCATCTATTTAGTTTGTGAATCTGTTTGATGTGCAGTCTGTAATGTTTTTTCCCCCTTTTTCCCTATTCAGGTATGTCTCTTGCAGATATCATACAGAAGTATTTTGTCTCACCAACCCTGTTCAGGGTCATTCGATTGGCTCGGATTGGCCGTGTCCTCCGCCTTATTAAAAGTGCCAAAGGAATCCGCACACTCCTGTTTGCCTTGATGATGTCACTTCCTGCCTTGTTTAACATCGGTCTCTTGCTCTTCTTGGTGATGTTTATCTATGCCATCTTCGGCATGTCAAACTTTGCCTATGTCAAGAGGGAAAAAGGCATTGACGACCTTTTCAATTTTGAGACATTTGGCAACAGCATGATCTGTTTGTTTCAAATCACCACATCAGCAGGGTGGGATAGCCTTCTAGCTCCTATGCTTAACAGACCCGATGATGGAGATTGTGATAAGGACATGGAGAATCCTGGTAGTAACAATGTTAAAGGAAACTGTGGAAATCCTCCTGTGGCAATTGCTTTCTTTGTGAGTTACATCATCATCTGCTTCCTTATTGTGGTGAACATGTACATTGCAGTGATCCTGGAAAACTTTGGTGTGGCCACTGAGGAGAGCACCGATCCATTAAGTGAGGATGACTTTGAAATGTTTTATAAGGTCTGGGAAAGGTTTGATCCTCTTGCAACACAGTTTGTGCGGTGCAGTATGCTTTCAGACTTTGCAAACGCTCTGAACCCACCATTACGCATTGCCAAGCCTAACAAGATCGAACTCATCTCTATGGATCTACCAATTGTGAGCGGGGACCGTATTCACTGCCTGGATATCCTGTTTGCTTTCACAAAACGGGTTCTTGGGGAAGGGGGGGAAATGGACATTCTCAGGGGGCAGATGGAGGAGCGCTTCATGGCCTCAAATCCTTCCAAAGTGTCATATGAGCCCATCACAACCACACTTCGCCGCAAGCAAGAGGATTTGTCGGCGGCTGTCATTCAGAGGGCGTACAGGCACTATTCAATGAGGAATAAGTTTTTTGGGGTATCCAACGGTGATCTTGCAGGAGATGAAAACATCACTGAAAAAGAGGACCTTGCCACAGACAAACATAAAGAAAGTTCCGGAGCTTGTAAATCTGAGGTGACACCTTCAATGGCATCTCAGTCCTCATGTAATAGTGCAACAACGAATGGAAAAAACAAGTATGAAAAAGATAAAAGTGAAAAAGAGATTTCAAGCAAAGACGTAAGAGAACAAGATGTATGAAAGGACTTTAAGGACTTCAATGACAAAATGTTTACAATTTTTGAAAGGGACTCCCCTCCCGAGTATGGATATCCACTATGCCTCTCAGATTACTGAATAGAGACTAGAGGATTGTCTCTAAAAGAGGCTCATCTGTGCTGCAATCAGAACACTAGTTATGCTTTAACTTCTGCTGCAGCTAGTTCTGCTGTCCAGTGTCTTTAATTATTGTTATATCACTGACTGTTGAATCGCAAGATTATTTTCAAGCGGAAAAAGTGTTTCAATTATTATTTAAGCAATCTTTCTTTGGTCAAATGATTTTTATACTTTTTTCACTCTTAGGGTCATACCCAGAGCTGTAATGTTTAAAATGAGCACACTTCTTTAATTTTTGATATTGCTTACTGATAGCGCTGAGAATGTTTGACAAAGCCAAGAAGCAATGTCAGGGTTGCGGTTGAATAGAAACATAGACTTGCATGAATGTTTCTCCGTGGTTATGCATGCCAGAGAATGCATTCTTCACCATGTTCCCTTCCAGGGCATCCTGTTTAATGATGCAAAATCTAGTCATGGCGTAGCTTCTTCTTGAATGTGATAAAATCGTCTTAGCAGACCAAATCAAGTGTGCTAATTACATGTGCTTATTAGTGTCAGAATGGTAACCCTTTACAAAAACACCCACATTATTCAGTCATTTGAAGCATAAACATAATTTCAGCCTCCTGGATAGGTACCATTGAGAATATTCTTGATACTTTACCAATTTTTATCATAAAGCTGTTGTGAAAAGTAACTCTAATGCCTTTGAATGATGGATAATAACGAAAAAAATTTACTATTTGCACATTGTATCTGACTTCATGATCATTTATATCCCTTAAAACCAAACCTCAGGCCATTTGCTGAAGAAAAGGAGACGGTACTCAATATTGTCTGAATGTAGGACAGTAGTGCCACTTAAAGTTTCCAACTCCTGAACACTGGCCTTTTCCATGTCCATACCTTTTCTTCTTTTTTTCTTTTTGTTGTTTTTTTTATCTGGTGTATTCTGTAAAATAATTGTTTTGATCCTGTTGATTAT
This sequence comes from Craterocephalus amniculus, assembly GCA_036024015.1. Taxonomy (NCBI): domain Eukaryota; kingdom Metazoa; phylum Chordata; class Actinopteri; order Atheriniformes; family Atherinidae; genus Craterocephalus; species Craterocephalus amniculus. Next base: position 4,458 of record JAVQJG010239028.1, on the reverse strand, counting down.
GTGATGTTAAACTGAATATATTCTCTATGTTCTTTTGTATGTGATATTATAGTAATTTGTCTTGATAATACAAGGCTTTGTGTTCGATTATTGGAGGGATGGGTGACTGAAACTATGTGCACTCTATAAACTGTGTTTCACAGTTTACGTCTCAATCTTTATCATGATAAATATCTAAGATGCAAGAAAGATGGCTCAGGTGTTGTGAATGTTCACAAGGAAATGGCATGACACATCTCGTGCTCTATGCTGTTCCATGCCTCTGTTTACATTTTGTATTGTTGCTTCCCTCAACAGACACCTTCAACTGTCAAAGCTGCATTTGTTATTCTCTCTTCTACAAGTATAATTCAAGCGATGTAATTACATTGTGCATGTCATAAAAATGTTCAGTACTTAAACTACACTTATGCACAGTAAAATAATGTTTTTATTGCCTAGAGATACAAAGATTTCATTGTTAAATGCATCATTCTTGTAGCATAAAATAAACTGCATGCAACGAATTGCTAGAACTAATTTCACCACAAAGGTATGATACTGAAATAAAGATCACATGTCAGTCGAGTATGCCTTCAAAATTCTTCTCTTTTACCATGAAAATGTCCTGCATGTGAGATCCTGTTTGAGCTGAATGTGGTAGTGAAATTTATAAGACATAATTTGAACAATTTTCTCAAAAGTGAGGCCACCCTGTTTGAGATGTGGAAACTTTTTGGCACATTTTTCTTCTGTTTCCCATTGTTTTGCTATATGCAAGCTTACATATTGTTCAATAGTGTAAAGTCTTCACATTTCAGATTAAAACCCCAGATATGTGTAATATTCATCACATCAGGAGCTTTCAGTGTCCAAAACAATAAGCCTCCCTGATATTGATTAATAATGATCATGATTTGTTGTCTTGCAAACTTGAGTGAGACAAGTCCTACACAAGAAGATTGCTGAAGACAGCAGGTCAGAAAGGGCACGTCTTTAATGTCTGTGGTTAAAAGGGCATTACAAACCAAACAGGCTGATGGTTGCTGTTGAAATTGAGCACAAGGACTATTTCATTTATTTCATTAAAGGAACAGGGTAACTTGGAAAAGATTAACTTCTTTTATCTCTTATCCTTTATTCTTTTGGCTTTCTCTCATGAACAGAAGCATATTTTAAAACATTTTTTGCTAGCATGAGCTAGGCTTTTCTAATTGCAACATTTTGGTTATGCCATCAAAAACTTTAGTTGCTGTTGAAAAGTAGCTGTCTCTGATATAATATACAGATGTCTGTGGGTATTACAGAAAATCTTCTTCTCTAACATTAATCTGATACAGTGCACCAAACTAGACTCATTAGTGCCATTTTAAAGCCGGTAAAATGTTATATTATCAGTGTCCATTTCATGCACAACATATATTACGCACTCTGACTGTCAATGGCCCAGCCACAACAGATTCCTGTTTTGAATTTTGTAGATATGTAGATACTACAAGCACTTGTGCCTCTGAGTTTATTATCATTAAGTTGTGCCGCATGTCGCCTGATAAATTTCAATAAAAAGCAAAGAAAAAAGTCACTTTTTGTCTGTTAGAGGATATTCATAAACTGAAACTATTAAAGGTTTTTTTGAATATGACCATTAGTTTTTTTTACTTTTGGTCTACACTATATTTCTGCAACCATTTGCCGTATGTAAGGGATTAGAAACTGATTTCTGAGTATGCTGTGTGGCCTCTGCCATAAACTTTTAGCATCTGAAGTGGGTGGAACATTTTTTATTAATTATTAACAACAATCCAAATATTCATCATTGTCCAATATTGCTCTTGTCTACTGTGGTTCCTGAACCCCATGGACAGTAAACAAGAGGCTGATGGCAAAGTTCTTGCCATTTCCTCAAACAACGATGATGTGATTAGTCCCTTTCACCACACCCACTCATAGAACTTAATGGCTCGGTTGTTGATTTCCTGATTTGTTGCTTTTGTGGCACAGAGACATTTGAGCTGAATCCACTTAAATGTTTGCTGGCATAAACTCACATTTCTTGAAATGATTACCGAAACAAACTAATAATTATGTATGGATCTATAGATATATATGTGTGTCATTAATTTTGTTCTAGATCAACTTCTTTGCCTTATGTCACATAGATATGAGAGATCCACTACTGGGTATAATGAAATGTAACTGAAACCAACACATGCTGTAGCCACATGGACTGCAACAAGTGGGATTACAGATTGCCTATTTTAATAGCTAGTGAATCAAGAATGATTCTGCAGATTCTCCTTGCTGGTTGCCCAGCAACCTGACAGCAAACTCTTTTGTTAAACTGCATTAGGGTAGAAGGTCGGATGTTGGTCTGCCTTCCCCATCCCTGGAGTCCTGCATGCTGGGCAGTAATATGTGAACATGTTTATGAAGGATGTGTATATGGCTTGGATCTGGTTACAGGTATGCACTGCAGGGCATGGTAACAAAAAAAAGAAAAAAAGGAAAAAACATTTCAGAGAGAAACCTGAGAATGCTACCCATAACAGCTCTGTAATTTTATTTAGCATTGATTGATGGGCAGAAAATCACTTTATATCAGACAGTGGTGAGTTTCCCCTATTCCTACCTAATATGCTAACAGATATACACATAGCATGACAGACACACAATGGTCTATTACTAATATTAATATTACTATTAGTATTAGTAGCGGTTGTAGTAGTAGTAGTAATATTATTATTATGGTTTTTATTAGTTTTATCATTATTATTGTTATTATTATTATTATTTTATCTTACCTCTCAATGACTCCCTGGCTCGTCAAGGAAAACATCTCTATTAAACATAAGAAAACTGTTTAACAGACTGTTAAAGTAGAAACACAGGAAAAAGGTGCACATTTACTGTAGCTCATTTATTTAATTTCAACATACAGTCAGGAAATCTGAAAGAGAGAAGAGCACTTGTATGTTTATAAGAATAAATGACTATATCAGTGGATATCTGTGCACTAATGCAAACAAGATTTCTGCCACACACATGGAAAATATAAATAAAAGGACTCATTAGTAAGTGAGATGCTTGTATAATTGGGCATGGTGCTTTGATCAATAACGGTCTCTACAAACCACAATGGATATAGCCATTAGAAAGCTATAGCAATATACCCCAGAGGGTCCATATTCCATTGTACTGCTCTAATGGGTTTTCGGATGCATCCTTTGAAAGTGCAAAAACACATGCTGTATCTGTTGCACTTTGCTAAGTACAACACCTCTACGGTCAAGTTTAACTCTATACTGTGATCACTTCACATAAATAAAATCATTTCAATATGACTGATATAGTTATAGACAGATAAGTGTTCATAAATTCAGAGTATTCACTGATTCTACTTTCTTTATAGAATAACTTCCAATAATACATTCAAAAATGCAGTCAAACTTATTTTCTACAGTAGAAAAAAATTTGCCGTTGTCACACATACTGTACACAGAGCTCAATATCAACCTGATTTACTCTTCCATTGATGTGTTCTGAGGAGAGTAATGATTATGTGCCAGAGTTAGTGCTAAACAGTATCTGACAAGGCATGGAAAGGTCTCTCCTGCAACAGTTGCACCATGACTCAACACAGTAGACATCATACTTAACAGTCAATTCATGGTGTTGTGTAACAGTGGGCCACCAGTTATATAGCTTGATATAGATACAGTATGTTTCCACTCTTCTGCATGGTTAACTAACAACAGATTTGTTAGTAGGTGATATCTTGAGCAAATAATCCTGCTGATATTGAATCAAAATGAATATAATTTATATAGCATCTAACTAGAAGGAGATAAGATATCAGGGTTTTCTCAATAAGTACGTATATGTACTCCAATTGTGTATCCCTGGCAAGCAAAAGGCCAGCTTTACAAACAGCCAGCCACACTGTCCCAACCTGTGCGAGTTCTTCTGAGCTCCTGAGCTTGCTCAGTTCATTTCCATTTATTTAAAATAGGTTATACTTACTTTGACCTTTGTTATACATTTTTAAATATCACGCAAAATTATCTAATCGCAAATTTACCTACTTAAGGTTTTTTTTCTTTTTTTGTAAATTCTACCTTACTACAGTCACATTTTTGAGAAAAGTAGCCTATCTTACTTTTTATTCTGCTACCTAGTTGTTGTCATACTGTAATCCCTACTCCATATTTAAATAAGAGCATTTTTACATTACACAATGATTACATAAATACTATTCTAACTCAGGATAAACTAACACTGTAACTAAAATATGGTTTGTATTGCTGATGTTTGGTTTAGCTAAGCTCTTTTTAAAAATGTGTGAAAATCTTTCTTTCTTTCTGTCTTTCTTTCTTTCTTTCTTTCTTTCCTTCTTTCTTTCTTTTTTCTTTCTTTCCTTCTTTCTTTCTTTTTTCTTTCTTTCTTTCTTTCTTTCTTTCTTTCTTTCTTTCTTTCTTTCTT
>JAVQJG010239004.1:0-10825 GCA_036024015.1 Craterocephalus amniculus | reverse complement strand
CCTATTTTCATAGTACCATTTCTTTTTCTTTAAATTTATTTTTGTCACATAATTCCTTAATTTACAATACACTTGCCAATCAGATTTAAGTTTGGATCTGTGGGCCATTTGTTTAGCTTAGGAGTGAGGGTGCTTGATGATAACATTCACCCTAATATAAAAATAGTTGTCTACCTCATTATATGAATACCTTAAATATCCAATAACATTCATGTTTATATTGTCTGCACTTGAAAAATGTGAGCATTTCTAATGAAAAGTTCCATCAGATTCAATACACTAATATTTGTGCATGCTAAAAATTGCTTTACTGCTTCACTTAAAGCTCATTTAGTCAATGAACAGAGGGAACAATGTCCTTGAGTCTCCCTGCATCCTGATGTGTCCTTGCGAGTCAGGACTTAGCCTTCATTAACAACAGAAAATGTTGTCTGGGAGCATCCTCAGGGGTATGGATCTTTTGATGTTATCACATGATTTTTTGCTGCATTCAAAACATCTCATAATGATCATGATATTTTGGAGATGTTTCCTTCGCGCTGATCAGCACTGATGGAGCGTTTGTGTATATTTTAGCCCCTTGTTTCGGCATTTTACACTATATGCTGTGATAATACAGAGTCAGTTACCTCAGAGAGGCAGTAAAATTAGAAACTTAAGAAAAAGCTCTCAACATTATATTCCCATATCCCAGTTCATTAATTCAGGCATGTCCTGTGGCCAGCAGCACCCAGCCAAAGGTGAACGATTAACAAAGGGAGAGAGAGACCTTCAGGTTGACGTTTTCTCTGTATAGAATCCCCAAGTATCAGCAACATAAACTGTTGTCTGTGAACTTGTCCCAGGGGTCTGATTAGCTCCATGGACCCCTACCACAGTCTCTAGAATGTCTTTCTGAGACTAGAGCCCACAGCTTTAGGATAGTGACTCTTTCTTTTATCCCTGGGGTATCCTGGTTCCATATAGTACACAGCCACAAAGACACGTACACACTTAAAATACACCCACCTTATTTCCTGGGCACATAGACCTTGAAAGTGACATTTACCCGGATCCGAGTTTTTTTCCTTAAAAGAGGAAGAAGGCACTGTTTCCTCAAGGTCTTAACTGATAAACCCCGAGTAAGGGTGCTTGTTTTATTTTTTATTCAGCTCATTTCATCATGTCTCCTAGCTTGAACGGCCACATATATTTTTTGTCCTCACCCTCTGAATAACAGTTGCAGCAGAAACAGTTTATATTAAGGGGAAAATCAGAGTGTGGGTCAAAAAGTGGCAAACCATTTTACACAGTAAAGAAATTAAGTGAATTTTCCAGGGTATGAGGTTAATCTGATATATTTTGGCATTTAAATCAGAGAGAGGTGAACTTTTAGATTTATGAAGAAGAAAATTGTAAGCTAATAGAAACAACAAAATAGTTTATTATATGGGAATAAATCATGTTCTCTGTTCATTGAGGCAATTTTTTGTCCCTCCCTGATTATGATTAACTTTCTACATGCATGCCTCAGCTGTGACTCTTAAGCCCTTGGATAACCATTATCATTCTGGACAAAGATTTATTACCAGTAATAATTAAAAAACTCATCACTGTGTACACTAAGGAGTGGGAGTCTCGCTTTCTATGTAAGATGTGACCAATTGCTAGGTTTACTTTACCACATTTTCATCCTTAAAGCATTCACTTTTAATAGCAAACACTTTTTAAAATTAATTTTGAATATATCTTTTAAAGTTTTTTACAATTTTGAGGAAAATCTGTCACCAACAATCCATCACGATGCTTTCAATATCATGTCAGTATTGTAATATAGCATTGAGAAATGAATTGCTGTTTAATCACTTTAGAAAAGTTAAATGCCAAGTATAAAGTCTGGAGGTCACTTTTTTTTACCTCTCTGCTGCTTAGCACCACGTGTAGCTGCCAACAAACACCGACTCTAGAAAGGCCTTTTATATTTCTTCCCACAGCATCTGCAATTCAGGGACAAATTCAGTTTGATGTAATTTGCTATCTGAGCCACTAAGGGAATACACCCTTTACACTGGATCTTTGATGGTAAAATCATCTTATGATTATGGGGTTTTCAACATTTGATTACTATTTAGAATTTTTTGCTCTATCTATATGCATGTATCTTTGTTTAATCTTTATTTAGTTCAGTTGTCAGTAGAGCCTTTGCCCTTACATGCTTTGGGGTTTAGATAATACTTCAAAAATGTTTGCATGTACATAAGAAGACCATGATTTTAATTTACATATAAGTTGATAAAAAAGTACAAGTGAAAATATTGAATAAAATAAATAAATCAATTATCTTTATCAATAGTAATAATAATAATAAACACATCCTGTTTCTTCAGGGGGATTTGTAGTTTGCTGATGGACATGCTTGAGAATCCTCTCTGATGTGGAACCAGTCATTTGATCGGATTCATGTCCTTCTGCAATTCACAAAAACAATACATTGTGGATGTCAGAGGAAAAATGACAAGACGGTGAGTCTGCACAAATTTTTATTTGCACCTCTGACTTCCAACAACGTGTTGCCTCCAACCAGCTTTACAAAAAACAACATCCGGTGCTTCCCGGAACTTCCACCTTCTTCACAACCCTGTTGTTTTTTTTGTGAGCTCTAAATGAATGTCACCACAACATTGAGTATTTTATCTTATGAATATTCAATCTATTTGTTTGTTTTGATTGAATATAAGTTAAAGACATAACTTTAGATTACCACCTGGTATATAACCTTAAGTTTATACAGTCTTATGTGAACTAAACCAGCTTGTGTGCCAGCAAAAAGTTCTATGGGAAAAGGTAAAACAATGTTAAATCTTTATGAGTTTTGGAGAAAACAATCAGAAGAAAGGGGTTTGGACCTCTGAATTGTGTATTTTCAGATAGTAGCTTGTTTGAAAGGTTTTTCGAGGATCTCTTACCCTACCTTTAATTTCACAAAGACTGTATTTAAAAGAAGTTGGGAGTTTGTCAAGCTGGAAGTGAGGATAAGATCAGAAAGTAATAATCATTTTGTCAAAGCTTTCTATTGATTTGGAAGACATTTTCTCCTGCAGGCTAAAATACATTTTATAATAATCATTATCCGACATTTGCATTCCTGCTGCAAGCATGCAGTGATTCTGCCTTTTATATCTTTGGTTCGGTTTAAAGATCACAAATGATCGTCTTTCAATATTGTCAGACACAAACCCCCAAAATGCTGACATTGCAAATAGTGCTGAGCTGTATCCTTCAGTTTTATAGTAAATTTCTGAAACAACTGCAGATCTAAAATGCTAGATAAAAAATGTTATGTCCTATATATTATTCTTGTTTTGTTTCTGTGTTTGTTTTTATTTTGATGAGAAAGCAAACAGCCACAATATAGCAGATTACTGTGGCCGCCAATTCTTCTTATATACTGGGAATTCATAAATAGACAACATAGAAACACTTCACTTGTCCTTCGTTTTGTTATCTCCAGGCTCTGCTGGCCCTCAGCAAATTCTGTTGTTGAAAATGAAGAAGTCCGCACAAGTATTGAGTTAAAGGTTCTACTTTAGGAAAGTGTTGTTTCTTTGAGTGGCGAATAAGAGCTCTAAAAACAAAGTGTCAGTCCATGACCTATAACACAAGATTGCACTGGTTTTTGTAATAAGATTGTTGGATAGAGAGAGAAAAAACAACTGTAAATCCTTACTAAAACAATACAATATTTATATGTTAATCAAATTTTTGTTGGCATAATAGTCAACAATGCTGTAGGCTGTGTTGAAAATATGTCCTTTAAAATTGCATTTGTTTCTTCAGGTCATCATATTTGAAATACAGCCAACCTTAGATGGGCTTATGTCATCTTCTGCACTGAACAACATCACAATTTTGGAATTGCATAGAAAAAAATACATCAAGAGTCCTTTTATAGAGATGGAACTGATAGAAAAATATCTTATCAAAAGACCCTGCTGGGCAAGCTCACTTAAAGGAACTTAACTTATATGAGGCTCTGCTTCCTGCCAAGGCTGAAAAATTATGTATGGGTTTATATTGGCCCTGATGTGCCACAGAGGATCAAAAGGGTTAAGTCAGTAGTCATAGCCTGGTCTCAGAAACCTGGATAAACTCTTATCCCAGATTCAAGAGACCTAAATGTGGCAGCTGGAGTGGCAATAAAAATTGCAGGTAAACATCTTTGCTTTTTCTATAGGTGTGCCATCAGCTTTGTGTTGTTCATCAATAAATAACTAAGAAAAATGAAAGATCATCCATTGAAAAAAAGATAAATGATAAGATTTCCAACGAGGATATGTATGTCATATTCTTGACTCATTTATAATAATGAGGGGTAATGTAATTACAGTGTCTATGTGCTGATTATTTCAATTGTTACAGAACACTTGAAATATCACCAATATTTATAGGCCTGCTGTAATATACTCCCCTTTTTCAGGAATAATTGTCATACATAATGTTACTTAGATCTGAGGCAATTTTGTGACATTTTATGATGAAAGAATAATAATATGGTTATGGACTATAAAAGTACAATCACTTTTTGTTCTTGAAAGTGAAGATCTTAAGCAAAATAAAAAAGAGAGAAGAAAAAAAAGTAACATTTGGCACAGAGTTTTGTTTGTGTCAAACAGCTCTACTTCCACATTCAAGTGAAAATAAGAAAAATGTTCTAACTCTGAAGCTGTGATTGGACAAAACACCTTCAGTATTAGCCTCCAGTAAGACGTTATCTTCACTTGACCTGGCTCACTGTGTGTGTGCGTTTCTATTAGTGCAGAACCTGCCTGAGTCCATTCCAAGTTTAAACTTTCAGATATGAGGACAGAAGCAGCTCAACCAGAAGTGATCACAAAGTGTAAGATAAACAGTGGAAAGCCATCAGTCAAATGAAAAGTTTCTGGTATCAAACACCTGAAAGTGCAGTACAAAGATCTTGTGTTCAAGAGAGCCAAATGTTTAGGAAACCATGTTTCTTGCATTTAACATGACAAGGTCATGACTTAAAATCCAGTCTTCCATTTTTCCAAGTCAATAAATTAGTAAGATAATATGTAGAGTTCCCCAATTGGCTCTATTTTGTGTGCCCTGTTGTTCAGCATTTACATGCTCCCACTTGCTTGCATTAAAGGAACAGGCAAAATATCAGCAACTAAATTAATATGCAACTAAATTATGAGCTGGAGTACTTTCTTTAGTCAGTTTTTTTAATTTAAAACAAATGTTTTTTGAAGGATCAGCTCTGGCAAATATGTTCATTTGGGCCTTTAATGCAGCCCATACTGAGCCAATACATCTATCTTCTGGAATGGTTTTACACCACCTACTGAGGAACATGATTTGCCCCCAAGAAGAAGTTTCCATTGACTCCTTTCCATTACATGATGTCTTTACATCCTCGTGAATTGTATCGACCACCTCCTTGCCACATCTTCTTTTAGTGCAGTATGCTTAACAGAGAATGTACACCACTCCCTTCCTTCAGTGGAAGTCATCATCCCATGTCTTTGATCACAAAATTACAACAGCTTTTCAGGCCCAAATGAGCTTGTAGGAGGCATGCTCGATTGCCTGAGCGTGTGGCTTGATACAAGAGTATCTGGCCCTTATCCAATCTTGAATTGATTACCGTACATGTTTTCCTCCTCTCTCAACAGTAGAACTCAGTGTCATCTCTTGTTAAGTCAGAACACCCACACTAAGCATTTTGAAGGGGCCCTTGAAGAAAACCAATAAAAGTTTTTTATGTTTTGATGTACTGACCTTTTCTTGATTTAAGAAAACTTGTCAAATAACTGCATAGCCATGAATCTTTGTGATGCAATCAGTGTTAGAGTGTATTATTTCCCTTTCTTTCATGTGCAACATTTAGTTGTAGTGTAATGTAATTCTATGAAAACTAAACATGGCAGTGGTGGAGCAAGACTTTTAACCAAGGGGTGGCCAGAGGCAGGCAAGACTAAATACAAAAGGATCTAATCAGATAGGAATTTTTAGTGTTCGTCTCTCTAATAGCCGCACTCACATACACTGTCTACTGGGATAACTGGTCAGTGAAACATCTTTACATTAATGATATGGTTCAACAATTAGAAATACATTGAACAAGTGTAAAAGGTCCATGGAAAGGTAGTGGGTGCAATATATGGTGCTTGGTGTGGTAGTAGGTGGATGGCTTCTTCCACTAGAAGTTCTGACTTGATGGTGGTGGTAGACGGGTTGTGTCTGACCGCAGTGACTTGTGTGGCTAGCTCCACATTGGAAGCTGTGGGGCTGATTACACAGGGGCTGGCTCAACCTGAACTGTGTCCTTCCTTTCTACACTATAGTCAGAAATATTTCCTTCCCTTTTCTCTTCATCCTTTTGTATTCCTTCCCCTAAGACTGGTTGCAGGCTTCCACATACTCTTGCAGTAGCTTATTTTTAAATCAAATCACAAGCCCCCTAACTTAAATTAAACTGGACCATGTGGCTCTTAGTCAGCAGTAAGTAGCTTGGATAATGAAGTAGTCATTTGGCATCTTTGTAGTTTATTTACAGCTCCAATGTGAAAATATTGATCAACTTAGTGTCTGTGTAATTCTGTAATACACACATTACAATCTAAATATGTCATGGTTTCCCCACAATATCTTAAAACTAATTTAGTGCTCCCATAAAACTAGATTAGCACTGTGATGTTGCTTCAGGCTAGCCTTTCATGGCGATGATACTTGCACAGGGACATTTCACCTCAAGAAATAAGCAGTCAAATGTAAATTTTTCTTAATGATGTCTGGTTAGGAAAACATTTTGATGTTTACTTCAGACTGATGTAATGCCTGATCTATATGTGTCTGAAAAGACTATTCTGTCCTCCTGGTTTTCCTCTAACATTATTTATTACAGTGACTAATAAATGAAAACTGAACAGTCAAAAAAATAAATAAATAAATAAACAAACTTCAACAAGACATTGATATTCTTTATAGTCTTTTGCATCTTAATTTGATTTTTTTGGCCAACCACGCCCTAAGAGTGTTTGAAATACTTAGGCTGAATGTCATTAATTTATTTGTTATAGTTTGATTTTGTGGTGCATTAACTGGCTGAAAATCTGTAATTATTAATGAATTTAGGGGGTAAAAATCTGCATTTTCTTGCTCATACACCAACACCCAGAATTCTGTTTTTCAATATAATCTCTGCAACCAAAGTTTTGAATTCTTTAAATGCAGAAAAAGGGAGTATTGTTTTCTGTTTAACACTGAATCATGGCATAAATATACATTTTGAGATCTGGGTTTGTCATCTACAACCTTAAAATGAAATCTTCCCATTAAAGTGGGAAAAGTAAAAACCAGATAAATCATATAAACAGTTAAAAATAAAACCTTTCATTGTTGCTTACAATAGTGTTTTCCCTGTGTAAGTTTGTGAGCCAGGCCTCACTGAGGTCTAAAATAGTATAACATTTTGCAGGATATGAAGGATGATGCTGATACAGAGGATGTGCAGACTCAGCAAAATGTCTCACGGATCAAAACAAAATCATTCTAATAGACAAGGAAAAGAGATCCCGCTCCGTCAGTGTAGACCTGAAAAAACTAGCTGCTCTGATCTACATATATTGTATGCTGAGGAAAATGTAAGTTCCTTGATGCAAACTAAATGCAATATACCGAAGACAAATGTTATTTGCGCCTGTCAGTCACTGCTCTTGTGAGTCATTGCTGCTGCAGGATGACGGCTAGGAATTTTTCCTTTCTTCTCCACGTGATAGGAGCAGGAAACTGCTTGTTTTGCACATTTTCATCATAAAATGTTCATATAATTTTGAGCACTGTTGGTTCAGGCTACAGTACACTGCAAAAGTTCGCCAGCAACCATATCAACATCTGTGTTCATTTAAAGTGTAGAGTTTCAGACCTTTAACATGATTTAGTTATGCTTGGAAGATGTTATAAAAAATGAAATAAAAATTGGCTAAATGTTTAAATTATGAACACAGGCAGAAATATTTTGTATGCCGAGGAATTCAGACCTTGACGAATTGATGAATGACGAATCTAAAACGCATTAATTTTTTAGATGCTTCTGCTTTTTGACATCAGAGGTCACTGGTGGATTTCTATGGATACACCCAAGAAGGCACAAGTGTTATCACAGCTGATCTTAGAGTGAAAACCAAGTCAGGACTTTGAGGGCTGAAAGTATTTTGTTTGTGACCAAACTGAATAATAGAGGGTGTTGGTCAGGTAGGACACCAAAAAGCCAGTGGCCACTATGACTCATATCCAGAGTACTTATGGTAAGATAAGCAGACCTTCTGGAAAAACAACCGCATGTGACACTCTAGCAAAGGAAATATAGGTAATATTCATAAGAGAAAATCCTCTCAAAAGCAGCCCTGATTGTGAATGTTTTAATGCTAACAATGTCCAGCTGAGACAAAAGCTTGCAGCAATATAAACAAAATAAAAATCTGAATTATATTATCTAGTAGCTTCAGGAAAACTTTATGAAACTCCTCAAGTGGGCAGGTTAGAATGCAAACTTAAACCCAAGGCAGAATCTCTAGAAGAGGCCTGAAGATGTCTTTGAACATATGCACCCAATTTAGCCAAGCTGAACTGTAAATGGTATTGCAATAAGAAAAGAAAGTCCTGTAAGGAAAACTTAAAACTTACAGCTAAAGGTGCTCTGGAAAGGTTTTCTTTTGGATAGATGAATGAAATATAAGTGGTAAATCCATTCTAAATTAAGCAGGGACCACTTGTCATACACTAACATGCATTTTTAAAAATATATCCCGGGGTTATATTCCTATTATTCCGATTCCTATTATATTCCTCATGCTCAAGCCACTGGTTTTAGTTTATTTTCGGTTAGTAATACAGCTTCTTACCACTTTTGTCACTTCCTGGCTGGATTTTGAAAATAACATTTAACAAAATAAAATGTAACATTTTTTAAAAAAGGGAAAAAAAGATTATGGTTTGGACAGAAAAACTTGAATGTTGCAAATGTAAATGCAATATCTTTTTATTTTTTTACACTTTGCATGCAGTTTCTCTCATGACCACTAGAGGCCGCATAATATTTGAAGTAAATATTCGTGCTACCTGCCTGAAATAAAAAACAAACTATGGACATGATTTAAGAGCAGAGGACAGTTTAAACATTATTTGATAAGAAATAAATACTTACTTAGAAATGCCTAGATAATTGTACTAATTCAAACCAAATAAGAAGACAGCATTTGAGAAATTAATTCAAAATCAGATTGTCTGTTTGAAAATGCTTGGTTTTCTTCACTGGATCGTGGGAAGAAAAGAGAAGAAAAAAGTATTTTCTGAACAGTATGGTGCAGTGTAAGGCCTGTCAAGTGACATTCACATGCAGTTATTTTTTTTGTCAGTCACAAACAAGTGCCTTGTCACGTGTTCAAATCAAATTCAAGTGGTGTCTAAACACTGGCACAGCTGTCATCTCAGGGAGTTATTACAACTAGATCAAATTTGAAAAGATTACAGTGTAGGGACATAAATGTTTCATGCTGCAACTCTTTGTGTTCCTAAAACTTTTTTTTTCTCAGACCTTGAGGTCTTCCAAAACATTAAATGTTCTTTTTTATGGCTCTCTTTAGAAAAAGATCTAGCAGGTAACCTTGCCTGACAGTAACCTCTGGCTACAATAGGAAACAAACAACTAAATTCTAGATCAATTGTAAAAAGCAAGGTCAAACTTCAGTGAGTTGCATAAAAAAGACATAAACATGTACTGCTTGTTCAATTATTCAATGCACTTTCTTATCAGACTAGTTTAAGTATAATCAAGCATATTCATGTAATTTATCCCTGTATTCTCAAGGTACGACGGCATTACTTTAGCACTTAAAAAATGTATTTACAGTAATTCACACACTCGTACAAATATAATCTAGAAGCATTTATTCTTCGTACTCAATCACATTTATCAAACAGTTAAGTCCAAGTCAAAAGTCAAAAATATATAAAACATTGCCATGATATCAATAAAAATACCAGCTCTGTAAAGTTCACCAGGTTGAGTAACATAATTGTAGGTTTCTCAGTGTTACACGTTTCAAAGTATATTGCTTAATTCCCCACAACAATCTGACTCCTATAATTACAACCTAAGCCCACCTATCAAGTGGCAAGAATGGTCTCTAACTCTGCCAACTAACATTAAAATGCAATTTGAATCCTAATGCCTCTGTAATTGTATAATTGTATAACCCATAACAAATGCAATTCAAACATAAGCTAATTAGTGCATTGCATATAGGCTACCCAGCAATGGATGGCTCAGTAATGCTAATACACCAACACAGCACATTGCTCTGAAAGTGCTCTTTGAAAATTACCAGGTTATATTTAATGTTACTTCTGCTTAAGTACAGGATATGAATATTTGATTAAATACTGCTCGTATAAAAAGGAGAAAGTGATGCTAATCACTATACTGTATGAGATGAATTAAATCATCCCAGAGCCCTGCCGTTCTTTAACTGAGATAATGTCTGCTTAATTGGAAAAAGGACACCAATCAGAAGGCATATGCTCAAAGGCTGCAGATAGGCATTAATTAGTAAAAACGTAATTTCACAGAAGCAGTTTGCAAAAGCCACGAGACAGCGGTGCGGATTTCAGTGACAACATCCATGACAATAAAACAGTGATTAACACAGAGAGAGAGAGAGAGAGAGAGAGAGAGAGAGAGAGAGAGAGAGAGAGAGAGAGAGAGAGAGAGAGAGAGAGAGAGGTTTTTGATAAAGACTATGTGTATATCGGGGTCGAGAGA